>VDFB02006468.1:34181-90511 GCA_007258455.2 Sequoia sempervirens
AACTTTATCAAAAGTCATTCAAAGGCGGAAAAGAATTGAGGGCACTGATTCAAATGAATTATGGGCATTCTTGGGGAGATTGCCACATAAAAATAAAAAAGTTATTGAAGCATTGAGAACACTAATTGAACAGTATTGGAAGAATAATACAAGCCCATCTCCAAATCAAAGGGATGTCATAAGAAGGAGAATCGGTAGTTAGAACCATGAGCCACATCCAAAGATTTTTTTGGATACGACTCAAACCCAATTTTTTCATAAATTTCAAAGTGATTATCCTAAAATTAGTATTTATCAAATACTTTTTGAAATGCTTAAACCTTTTTATGTCAAGATAAATCACACATGCACTACTTGTTGTTGTAGACTAAATATTGAATTCTCTAACCATTATGATGTTTATTGTTTTATATGTTCAAATTTGCATACTAAAGATGTTTTGCAAGATTGTGGCATAGAAGCCCCACCAAAATCTTCAAGAGAGTTCTTATCAAAAAAATTATGTGAAATAGAGGATGGCCAAATATTCTATAGGATAGCATGCTTGGATGGTTCATGCGAGCATTGTGGTGGCTTGCAACGAATGCTAGTATGTCAACATATACAAAGCACAGATGAGATGGTACAAAAACTAGTAGAGTTTAGGAAGTATAAAACAATGGCATACACTACAAAAGATGGCCCTCAAGTAAAAAGGTGTGATTTGGTTATTCAAAAGATTCCAGTGTATTAGTTTATGTCCATGTTTCATGAGAATCTAGTGTATGAGTGTGCAAGGCATACCCATAGAGCCCGATGGCTGGATATGGAATTCAAGCTATGCAAGGATACCTTCCCAATTGGCAGTATAGTATCATTGGTTGACTTTGTAGAGAACTACACTCTATAGCCGCAGTGTGAGGTGTAGTCATAGTATTACAACTCCACACATGTTTTGATATTTGTGCACATAGCATTCATTCATGTAGCTAATAGTACAGAAGACCAAAGGAAGGTATTGAGGGAGTATCACTTTTATATTAGTGATGATCACACACATTCTCTAGAGTTCATGCAAGGTTGCTTCTAGAAGTTCTACAGTGATTTGGCTTAGAGGGGCATAGCATACAATCAGCATATAATATGGTCAAATAATTATGCAACACAGTTCACGAATGTGTGCATGTTTTATTGGTTGTACAGGATGCATTTCACTACAGGTGTTCATCATATGTGGAAAATTTGTGAGGCTGAACATGGAAAGGGGGAGAATGATGGTGCAGGAGCATGTGTGAAAAGAGCATTAGCACGAGAAGAGTTAAAGTATAAAGATAGTGCAAAGTTGACAGATGCAAGATCAATCATCGAGTGGTGTAATGCTTCGATGGTTCCAGGTAATGAAGGTACATCTTCATTTCATCAATTTTTTTGGTTGATGGATGATACTAACATTGCACCATATGAGGATCGTTGTACACTAACAGGATTGAGTGACCTACACTCTTTCCTTAGTTCAAATGCAAGTTCATGAAGTATCGATACACATAAGATGGCATTCTTTTGTTCTTCATGTACAATGCAAGCCTAGAATGATTATGAGTCAAGCGAGTGGATTGACAAATGGTTGACATGTTATCTTAGCCCACTTCACAAGTATCACCTTTCGATGACATTGGGACTAACACTGATGGAATCATCGGTCAACTTTGACCATGTATCAGATCTAGTTCAACCAGGTAATATATCTACTTGCTTAGTTTTTGAAATTCCATATTGTTATCTTACTTTGTACTGTATTCATAATGTTGACTAATTTCAAGTGATTTGTTGCACATATCAATGCAGGGCATGTTTATGCAGTTATTGTAGATGAAGAAAACGAAGAGGGAATAGACTATTACTTGTGTCATTGTGTTAAGGCCAAAAAGAAATTGGAAGCCCCAGTTATAGATGGAGAAAACATCCAATACCCTCTAGGCTCAGTTGTTGCTACTGGAACATGGCTTAGAAGGTACCCACATAAGAGTGTTAAACATTGGCTGTTTGAGGACTTTGACATGCATCGTAAGATTCTTCTTTACTCAAACCTTGTCATGGCATCCAATGTTCGTTTGAGAAAATATGGGGGTAGACATTTCAAGAAGACCTTGTGGAAGGTTCGTTAGTCTAACCATGAGGTAATACTTGACACAATAAAGAGTAGAGCAAACCCAAATGGTTCATTAGATTAATTTGGAAGTATATGCACAATGGTTCTTATTAATTTATACTTGTATCCACATTAATTTGTTTGATGCCAATGCTATCATCTTATTTTACTTTATATATCTGTAAGTAACCCAATAAACATTGATTGGTGTCCCCTTGTTTAAAATGCATATTTATGAGCCATCCAAGAGAATATTAGGTAGAAAAGCAATGCAACATCCCTATTTTGATGATCTTGACAAATCTCAATTATGATTTTAAGCCATTACAAAAGTTTGCACGAAGCTCGGTGAGGGAATTTCAAGTTATTCATTTGAATTTAACCTTATCATGAGAACCTATGATGTAGACATTATAAGAGCATCTTGAATTTCATGATATTCTATTCATGAGAGGTGTTGTGCGCAATAGGTATCTTAGAACTCCCAGTGAAGATGTATGACTAGGAGTGACGAAGTTGAGAGACTGCCATGCCTATCTGTAAGTGCCTTCCATCTATTTTCATTTCATTTCCATTTTGGATGAGTTTTTTCTTTTTATTCTTTTACTTTGTGTACATCTGTAACTACACTAGTAAAAATTGATTGGTCTCTCCTTCCAGAAAAAGTGTCCAGTGGTTTTTCCGTGGTGTCCAATTTTTAGTTGATGGAAAAACTGTCAAATGCAAATAGTGGAAAGTTGCAAAGTGGTGCAACTTTCATTCTAAAACTCATGTGACCAAAAAAACTATCCCAAAACATCCAAATAGGTATTTTAATGCTAGTCATGGTCCTCTTTCACACTCAAACATGCGGAATTGCTCTGAGCTACGTTCAACCGGATCAATCCCTTAAAGGTCCAAAGTGCAAAAATGACTGCAAACTTCAGCATGTTGTTACTCAGATACCGTGATGCTTAGAAACTTCTCATCTGATCCTATGGGATAATGTTGGGCCCATATACAATAACCTCTTTTGGTTATTGTTATCTTGGAGTGGCTTTCTTGTGGTGTCTAGTTTTCAGTTTATGGAAAAAGTGTCAAATGCAAGTACTGGAAAGTTGCAAAGTGGTGCAACTTTCATTCTACAACTCATTTGACCAAATGGACTATTGAAATGCATTTAAATAGGTATGTTTACGCTAGGCATGGTCTTCTTTCACACCCAAACACGTGGAATCACTCTGAGCTACGTTCAACTAGATCGATCCCTGCAAAATGGCTACAAACTTTAGCATGTTGTTACTCAGATACTGTGATGTTTAGAAACTTATCATCTAATCCTATGGGATCATGTTGGGCCTCTCTACAATAACCTCTCTCAATTTTTTTTTTATCTCAAAGTGGTTTTCCTGTGGTGTCCAATTTTTAGTTGATGGAAAAAGTGTCAAATGCAAGTAGTGGAAAGTTGCAAAGTGGTGCAACTTTCATTCTGCAACTTGTGTGACCAAATGGACTATTCCAACACATCCGAATAGGTATGTTTACACTAGGCATGGTCCTCTTTCACACCCAAACACACAGAATTGCTCTGAGCTACATTCAACCAGATCAATCCCTTAAGGATTTGAGTGTAATATGTTGAAATAGGCCATTCCACCTATTGGTCAGGTTGTTTCTCGGTGATATGGGCCTAATATAAGTAGGATAGGGAGTAGGAATAAGAAAATAGAATTGCTAAAGGAATTGGAAGAGATTACTAACACTGCCGCCTATTGTGAAGATTATGTATCATTTGCTTAATTGAGTTGTTCCAATCAAAGGATTAAATATATTGGAATCTTTTTATCAATCATTTCATGGAATACTAATTGAAAGCATGTTTTTTTCTTTTAGATAAAGTTTCTTACCATCAATCAATTAATTTATTCAAGATAAACCATGAAGGAAAACAATGATCAATACTAGGGCTAACCAATTAATAAGTATACACGTGAATAAATCAAGCATGTACATGTGAATAAGGGAAGCACAAGTAGTCACAAACATGTATGCCTTGAAGTATACACACGAATACATAGTATACACAACTTAATACAAATTATATGTATAAATACAAGGTATATGCATGAAAACATGTCAGTCGCAAAGTATACATTGGAACACACATATGCCACAAAGTATACATGTAAGTTGTAAAGTATACACTTGAATACACGTAACTCATATCTATTGAACCATGAATTTATAACATGCAAATATGGACACCATCAATAAAAAATATTTGTATTAGCCAAATAGCCATGTATGTATACATCAATATATGTCAATATAAGTATAAAATATAGGTACAAAATAGCCATATAGGCTTACGAGAATGCCATATAGGCATAAAATGTCAAATATATCCAATACAAAATATGTACAAAACTACCATGTAGGCATACAACAAAGGGCTCTAGAATCAAAAGTCATTGCTCTCTAGGCTCTAGAAATAAACTCTTGCCCTTTTCTTGTCAATCGGATGGCGATAGGTCTATCACTTGTTTGTGTTGCACTCGAGGAGTGCTCCTACCGCTCCTCCTAGTATAGTTCAATTCTTGTTGAATTTTTAACTGTTACAATAAGAAGTAAAGACATTAATATATAGAAATTACATTATAAAAAATGATATATTTAAAAAAATAATCAGCTACGGCCATCTCACAATCACTCCCCACGAGGGAAATATTTGCACGCTAATGTTGAGGTGTGCTCAAGCCCTGTATAAACCATCCAAATAGAAATTAAACTACAAATTAATGATGGTTTGATTTTTCACTAGAACTAACATCTATAACAACGAATGTAAATTGAAATTTAATAATTTGCCTCATATCTCCCCTATCAGAGCCATTAAGGATTCTATAGTAGATGAAACACCAATATCCATTTCCCTTGTAACATTTGGAGGTGTTTCCACAACCAACATCTGAAAATAAAATAACAAATTATTCAATCACAAAAAAGTTGCAATGGCGATCCATGCATCATGACTTATAATGTATGAGGTCTAATGAACAAAATTTGAGTACTTATCAAACTATATATTTCTAATTACCATGTTTCCTATTTTCCCTATCCATATCTTGTTCAAAAGAACATGTTTTTAGTCTTTTACCCATAGCAGCAAGCCATTGAACCATTTCATTAAATGCTTTCATAGACATGTATGATAACTGTGGTGGCATAGAGAAGGTAGTGAACTATTTGAAAAAATTCCTCAAAAGAAATGGGGTCTTGTGGTGATGGAATTCCATTACAAACAAATGCCTGTCATGGCATTCCAATACCATAATCAACCACATTTCTTTCGGGCATTTTTTCAAAAATTTCATTGCCTTCTCTATGGTATTATTGCTTACTATTATGCTTTGATATATATTTTTCCAAGCATCCATATTTTTTTGGAATGCACCTATTTTAGGATTTTACCCATAGCAGCATGAAAGTGAGTAGTTCGATAAAGTGTTGTTGTGCACATGTATGAAAAATGTGGTATCATAGAAAAGGTGGTGAGCAGTTGGAAGAAATGTCTCAAAGAAATGTGGCCTCATGGTGATGGAATGGAATTCCATCACCATGAGACCACATTTCTTCAAGGAATTTCTTCAAACTACTAACTACTTTGTCTATGCTATTGCTTACTGTTATGGTTTCATAGTTTTTTTCTAAGCATCCATAGTTTGTCATGTAGGTGCACCTTTGCAAGCACATTCCTCCATGTGAAGTAATTGCATCGTTGCTTATGTTGACTTTCTAAATAACTATATATTGTAGTTGAAATTTTGTCATCTATCAACATCTAGTTATAATTAGTCATGGAATGTGAAGTAATGCTTTGAGTTTGAATGTTGTGCAATGCAATGTAACCAATGATATGAATATAAACTACACAATTCTATTAAGTACAATTCATTAGTTAAAATCTTTATTCTATTACCTCCATGAAGGTTTGAGTAAATACATTGGCACTGGGATGTGTTTCCTTGAAACCTCCAATATTACCATGTTCAACATCCAAAATCGCATATTAAAATACCATTCGTAAAACAATGCTATTAACATGTAATAAATTTATAATTGTTTACTAGTTACATACCCCACTAATAGGTGTACTGTAGAAAAAAGTAGGTGGAGGGCCGTTGTATCCAGTCTCAACATTGTGACCCTACAATTTTATTAAAATCATAAAACTAAATTAGTTAATCTTGCATTTCAAAATCAAAATTTAATAAATTAAATTCAATGAACATGCTAACTTTTACCCAAGTATCAATGCCATATGCATCACACAAAATGTCATCCACCCTCTCCATCTCTGTAGCTGCATACGGATCCTACATAACATCCTCCTAAGTGTTGGTGGGGTCATATGAACAAGTTTCCTCACAAGATTGACACACATGGGTTCGAAGGCCACCACTTGAAAACTCCCCTGGATGGTGCTATAGAATACGGCTAGTATGATGGATGACACTCTATGTCAAAGTGTTGATTTCCTGCAATGCCTCTACTTTGGCACTCTCCTTCACGATGGTAGGCATAACAATGTGCTCGGGTATGTGTAGGATCATGATGGGACAAAAAGTGGTGATATGATGGGTATGTGTAGGGTATGTGGCTGATGACTTTTTTTTACCCAAAATTGATGAAATGAAAAAGGGTTTTTAAAGGAGATTCTTAGCTTTCCACCAATATAAATTATGCATTACTTTGAATTTAATAAATAATTATTATTCATTTTCTATTTGAATTATGACTAAATTCCTGATTGATAGGCTAATGAAAACATCTTATAGCTTTCAAATGATATCACATTTTTGAATCTAAAACATGCATCACATTCTATGCTTCACATACTATACATGATTAAAAAAGAAAATTGAATTTCATGAAGTTTTGACAAGTTAAGGTGGTCATACATATGAGTTTTTTTTTTTGTAATAAAAATTAATTATTAATTATTTACTTGAAAAAAAATTACAAAAAAATATGCATCACATCTATACATGACTCCTCTACTTATATCTAAAATATTATAAAAAAATATTATGATTTTATTGTGGTTAGGGTGGTCAGATAGACACCTACTTCTTATTTTTCCCTGAAATTTAAGTACTACTCCATTGAAATTTCAAATTTTCACTAAATAGATTTTTTTTAAATAAATCTAACAATTTAGAAACTATATTTAATTTGCTGCAGATTCTACTCTTACAAATTTTTGAAATAATATAGATAACTTATTCAAATTTTTACGTCAAGTTGCCTAACTTAGATTTTTCTAAATTTTTTGCCACTTAAGGGCCTATTTTTTCCATGATGATCCTGCACATACCCACTCATGAGGCGGCCTAGTGAGAGCTCATCTCCCTTGCTGCATAGGATCCAACTATGCACCAGGCCTATCCTAAGCCAACCACCCACCTCTCCCCTGGAATTCCCTCATATCAAAATAATTTGGAATTTTGTTCAATATGAAATCACTATATAGTTTCTTAAGAAAATATTGGGGGACTTAACAATTGTTGCATGGTTGTTCATGAAAGACCATGTACCACCTATCATAAAAATGGTTCCTATTCTCTTGGTGGTGGCACCAATGAATAGGAAACCTCTTCGCATTAAGGCTAAGATTTTGATTTGTGTGTGGGTCAGTGGATAATGAGCACAAATCACCTTTTGCAATTTTTAAATCCTTTACTTGTTTATATGATAGTTTATCCACATAATATGCCCTAGCCGCTTGCCTCCTATCTTTCCATCTAGTTATTTGTTTTCTAATTGAATCTACATTTTTTAACATATCTTTCAATGAATTTGTGAGGGTCATTCTTTCTATGGTTGAATGATTTGGATCATTCAACCTACTAATAAAATCCTTAATTTGTTTTTTGTTTTTCTCAATCTCACTCATTAAATTTTGTTGAGTGCCAGGAGGGTGTTGAGTCATTGGTGGACGAGGTTGTTGTTGAGGTTGATTTTCTTGTTGAGGATTTTGTTCTTCAGGATTTGGTTGCTCTTCTTGTTGAGGATTTTGAGGATTTGTGGGTTCATTTGCATCTCCTAAAAATTCAAAAAAAAAAATATCAAATATAACCTAAAACTAAGAAATTCAAAACAAACAGCAAACAATACTTACCTCTCCCACCTCTTCATCGTCATGGTCCCATCCTTGCAAAGAAATAGCAACTCTTGTTGAATATTTGTGTCCAATACCTCCTCCTAGAATCTGAGTGTGAAAGTTGGAGGTTTTGGCCGCGGGCAGAAGAAAAAAATAGTTGAAGTGAAAATGAAGACTTTCACTTTTTTTTTGCTTTTAACATGCAATAACGCAAGCATGTTATAGGGCACTTGTGCTATGAGTTTTCAAACTTTTTTTAGAAAGTGGCCACGAAATTGCTACCCAACTTCATGCACCCACCCAATTGTCATCTTTAAAATCTAAAAAATTATTCCTCTTTTGCATCTTTGCTTTAGTATTCATATATTTCAAGTTGTATAATAATCGTTCTATCATGTTTTCATTACAACATTCTCTAGAACTATCATCTTGTGTGTTCTATTTCTAGATATTATTGCATGTTGTAAGAAAATTTTGTTAAAAGTGTATGAATATGAGGTCCTTTCCCCTCTTTTTTTTTTTTTTCATACATCCCTTTCCTAGTTCCCCTTTTGTGGATGAGGTTATTTTAGTGAAAGAAACCTTGGATAATCGTAACACTTAAATTTGTTCTTCTCCTATTATCTCTCACACTTGTGAAGTAGATATTTTAGTGCTAGAAGAACCAATTGATGAAAGTTGTGACAATCTGAGTTGTTTCTCTCCTCATACCTCTCCTATTTGACATAACATTACTAAAGAAGAGGACATCACAATAAGTAATCATGACAACTCGAAGATGAGATCATAGAAACATTTCTAGACATTACCTTATCTAGTCTCTATTATCATGATAATCAAACTTGTTTTTCTCCTAATATCCCTCCTCGATGCAAAGAGAATAGGTTGATATTGGAAGATATACCTATTCAAAATCATGAGAAAATTGCCTCTACCTTCCCTAATATCCCTATCCTATGGGAATATCTACATGAAAATCATAATGATCCTTCTCTTGATACCTCTCCCACTTGTGATGAAACTACTTTGCAAATTTCAACCTTAGACATGAACATATTACAAGCTCTCCTAGTAGGATAGATAATATGGAACAAGAGAATGAGACATTACAAACACTAAATGATTGGATAAATTCTTTCCCTAATCTCCCCATTATCAATAATCAAACACAGTCAACCATTCATAACTCCCTTAGTTGCAATGAAGTTATTTTGGATGAACCAAACCTTGATTGTCACAAACATATGGTTTGTTGTTCTCCTAAGAACTCTCCTTCTAGGGAGGATATTATGACCCAAGACAAAGATAACATGCCCTTCAGAGACAATGAAGACTCTCACTTGTTATAGGATGTTAACATTATTCAACCTCAACTCATCCTTTATCCCCATTCACATAAACCTTCACCTCAACCTAAGTTTACTCTCCACCCACCTTCACACAAACAAAAAATTCAAAATAAACTTGAACTTATCCTCTACCCACGTCAAACTAATGTGTCATAGCAACTGAGTTATAATATTGTTTCTCATACATATAACACTTGAAATAATCCACAACCATTGCAACCAACCCCACCCTCTTTACCTTTACCCAACCCGCCTAGTGCTCCTCGCTTCATCCCACACACAAAAGAGTATGATCTTGTTGAACAACTTAAGAACACTCCTACTAAGATCAAATTATGGGACCTTATTCAAGCCTCCCCTCACTATCACAACATTATCCAATCCAACTTGCAACAAGTTCATGTCCCTTCTAATGTGCAACCAACTAACATCATAGCCATAATCCAAGGAATAAATCTTGGCATTGTTTTCTGCCAAAGTGAGCTTCCTCCTTTGGAAGTACAAAAAAAAAAGAATCTTTTATGATTATTTCTCAATACAAATGAAATTGGATTAAGAGAACTCTTATAGATACTATTTCTACTCTTAATGTATGTGGAGTGAACCTTCTCGACAGACTTGGTATCGATCGATCAAACATCCAATCTAATTCTTTATCCATCAAGGGATTTGATTTAATGTAAGAAAACAACCACTTGGTGTGATCACTTTACCTCTTACAATTGGAGTGGCCACATTGGATACACCGATCCATGTTATCCATAATGATCTTTCATATAACCTTCTTCTAGGTAGGTTGTGGATTCATGCAATGAATGGTGTGCCTTCCACTCTTCATCGTAAAATGAAATATATCCACACAAAAAAAGTGTACACACTCGACGTTGATGATGAGCCTTATAGTGTCTTACAAATTGAGCAAACCAAAGAGAACCCCTTGAATAAACTAACACCAGCCACACAAGTGGAACCTGCATGGCAAAACAATGAACAATACAGGTCTTACATATGATGATTGGGGTTCCTTGGATTTTGAACATGAATTCATGGGCGAATACAAGATCATACATAAATATTTAAATAGGGGAAACAAAATAGTAGATGATCCTTCGAAAGCATCCACCTCCACCACTTAAGACAAAAAATAAAATCACACAACAACCTCTGACAGACACAACAACGCACAGCCACCTAATCCAAAAGCAATGAAGAAAATGTACGGAAAATGTTATGAGCTCATGAAACAACTTGGCTATAGTGGAAAAGGATGTGGTTCTCAAGAACAAGGTATTTGAAACTCTATAGATCCTAACACACAACAAACAACTCATGGTCTTGGTTATTATCCTTTAATTGAGATCAACAAACCTTCACTCAACATCAACAGTGTCACACAACACAATCCTAAATCATCCATAACAATCTTCCATCCTGAACTCCTCAACACTAATGGTCTTGAAAACCATCCTTTCCCAAACATAAAACCAATAGCTACATCTTCACTTAATGTCAATTTCATCTCGCAAGACACCAATGATTCCATAGATTTTCCCTCCTCCTATAAGAGTAAGAACACAATCTCGCAATCTAGAGAAATTTGTATCAGTATTTCATCTATTACTAAGAAAGATGTATCTTTCAAGAAAACCCTAAAACCAACTTCTATCATTGATCAAGAGGATATCTTGTTGAGACTCCTCCAAGATCACTTGATTACCCTTTCCCCTAGGAGTCAAAAGAAATGATCTTATAAGACTTCATATTGTGTCTATTATAGAATTCATGGTCGCTCCATTAATGAATGTCAAGCTTTGAGTTGTAAAATTCAACATTTTTAGGAGTTTGGAATGCTCCCCTATGTGGGAGCACCCAATTCCTCTAATTTCTATTGATTTTCACTCTAGCCTACATTTTCTCCATCATTTCAGCTCACCCTTGTTCTGCACTAAGTGGGGGCAAGGGGTTAGATAGCCTTTTCCTCGTATGTCACTTATCATTGCCTCCTTTGGCTACTCGTTAACCTTTCATGAACCTATAAGAGCAAGCTTGGGACGTGGATGACATGACTTCAATTGGATCGCATGTAACATACTTCCCTTTTTCATGATGTGGCTTATTAGAAACATGTGACTTGGCATAGGTCTTTCCAAGTAAGCTCTCATGTCCTCTTTTTCTTCTACTTTAAAGCAATTTCTCATAGTACTGGTGTTCGCAACCGCTTTAAAGTGGGGGCATACATCACCACTCACATTTCATTGTGTGATTTTCTTTTTCTTGCGATTTCCTCTCTTGGAAGCATTAGGTACAATGATCCCAAGGATGAGACCTTGCACTTGTCCTCTCTTGGAAACAAGATGAGATCATTTTCACTTATCCTCTCTTGGATACATTTAGCATGATGTTCCCTAAGATGAGACCTTGCACAAAGAAAGAAAAATCCCTTTGAACAATCCTTACAGTATTCTGCATTAACAATGTCTATGAATGTCAAGCATACGAAGTTGTGCTTACCTCATAGAGTTGAAAAATAATTTTCCTTTGTGGCACCTTATTAAAGTTATCAGGAGGTATAAATTTGATATGGTTGAGTGGGAAGCCCATTCTGAGGCGTGAATTTCCCCATAGCCACCTATGTGTTTGAGTGCATACCAACTATCATATATTTCTCACCTTTTGGGATTTATCACCCTGCAGACAACAAGAAGTTCCATGGCCCCAGAGTGAGTATAATTTTGGGTTTTCTCACCCTGCAAATGGCCAAGAGTTCCATTTCCATAGAGTGAGTACACATTTCCTTTCCAAAAAAAAAAGCCTAGATTTGATCCACAACTAGCTAGATAAATGATTGAAGCTTGATCCACCTTTTCATTTTCATCTTCTTTCTTACCATTGCATGATTATGTATCTTGATGGTTTGACTTAGGATCTTGGATCCTAAGGGCTTGACCACCTCCTTGATCTTTGACATTCTTTGTCATCTACATCTATACACTCGGATCTCTCTTGAATGTCTACTTTAGTGTGAGTTTGAAGCAAGTTCATCCTCTCACTAAAGTGGGGGCTAAATGCACCATAAAAAAACATACCATTTGCTTGACATGGGAATAGTTCATGATAAATTGGACTTAATGAGGCCTTGATTCAAGTGTTGTGAGGCATTTTATGAATCCAAACTAGGTCTTGGACCTTTGAAAATTTAATAACTTGTTTTTAATGGCATCTTGGTTGCTGCCACAATAGTGGTTTACACTTTCTAGGAGATCCTGATTTTTGTTGAAATCACATATTTTTATAAAATATAATGATTTAAGCCTTTAAAAGTTCCATTTAAAGGATTCCAATTGAAGGTGGTTTGATCAAACCACCTTAAACCAAGCCCCCTTGGATAGAACCCTACTAGTTTTAAACCATACCTATAACAAAGTCTCCTTTACACCTGGGTAAATGCACCAAGATGGTTCCCAAAAAGGGGGCTTAAGTGGCCACTTTTTTTTTGAAATCAGGAAATGTTGACCTTGGACGTGAAATTGAGGATAGTTACACTAAATTTTTTGAGATGGAACAAAAAAAAGGATCAAAGTGCTCTGAGTCTACTTTCTAAACTACTAATTTATTTTGAAAATGGTTGAGATTAAGGGGTTTAAAAGAGGGATGTATAGAAATTGGTGTTGTTTTTGTTAGAAAACATAACATAGCAACTCTTGTACGACCTGGGCACGGTGAACCTTTTTGTAGTATTTTTAAAATCGCTATGGTTAGAAGTTAGCTAATTGCATCTCATTGGTGCACAATTTTTTTGATAATTTTTTAATGAATATTTGATTTTTTACTAATTTTCTAAGTGGGCACTTCCTAAAAAGCAGAATTTTGGCCATGCTCCCCCTACAAATTTATGAAAATAATTGATTTTTTTTCTTTTTTAAAAAATTTGTAGAATGGAGTCTAGTTTCTAAAAATGTAATTTATTTGAAATTTTGATGAACGGTTAATTTATAACCAAAAAAACACTAAACACTACTTTTTGGAAAAAAATAGACATACAAACAAAATAAATTATGGATGAAAGGCTTAACATTGTCGAAAAGTGAAAAAAATTACATCGTTGGATAACTAAGAGAGAACCTAACATTACCCATGTTTTTGATTTTGTCAATATTGAACTAGATGCAGTCTTGATGGTGAGCACGAACCCGATTATGTGAAAAATTGTAGAATTTGCAAAAACACGTCTTTGGCCTTGTTGGGAATGCCCTCCAAGCCTTTGGGTTGGTATTCCAAAGCAAATAATTTTACTTTTTTCTTTTTTTTTAACACGAAATAACGTGTGCGCATTATAATGCGCTCACGTTATCATGTGAGTGCATTTTTTTTTTAAAATCATAAGTGGCCAGAAAATTGGTACCCAACTTCATGCACCCACCCACCTATCAAAATGCTGATAAAAAACCACTTTTGATCTACTTTTTTGGGGATCAAATGAACTCATTTGAAATTTATATTTTGTAAGTATATATTCCTTATTATAAGCTTCCAAATAAGTATAAATTTAATTTGATTATTATATTTATTTTTTATTTCTTGTGAATGTAGGTTTTTCACTGAAAATCAAGCTCTTTGTTTCACACATGGAAAAATAGAATATTATATAAAAAAAATTGAAAAATATGAGTGCACCAAATATTGAAGTCCTTGATCCAAAAAAAAAAATTGAATTTCAATACATACGGAAAAAATTATGTGTTATATGATTTGCCTACGTCTAAATTGTACTTGGTTTGACTTCAAAACTTGATTAAGGAAAAAATGTTGAATAAAACAATCTGAAAACAATTGGAAGCACTAGATATTATAGTTACAAATCTAAATTCAAAAAAATTATAATTTTATCCTTCATAGAAAAATAGTTATGTGTTATATGGTGAGTGTCACTCCTAAAAAAATGGTGTTTATTGAAAAAAACTAGTTTTCAAAGGAGATGGAAAGAGAAGTCCAATCTAATTCAAAAAATTTTGAAAAAATAATATTTAGAATCTATAGAAAAAATGTCACAAATCACTAGTTTGCATCATCTTCAAATTCCTCATGGTTTAGCCACTATAGATGTCTGAAAGTGAAGATTTAGTTAGAAAAAATTAGTTCAGTGTCTAGTTTGGCCAAAAATTGTAAACTAGTACTGTGGGATCACCCTCTTGTAAAGGTGTTGTGAAGAGTTGTAAAACATTTCTACACATTTCTAGAATCTATTCATTTCAATTCACCTAAAAATCACCTTTTCATCACTTATCAAGTCCTATTTTGAAGTGTTGTAAAGTCTTGTAAGAAGATTTCACATTTTTCTAGGCATAATTTCACTATTTACACCTTTCTTATGCTTTATTTGACCCCTTTATGCCCTTATAAGATTTAATTAAGTGTATTTTTGAATGTAAACTAGACAAACAACATTAAATACATGACTTAATTCCCAACAACCACTTTCAAGTCCAAGGTGGGACCCATTCGCCATGGGTGGCGAATGAGTCCCTCTTAGCTCCAAATTCAAAAAAAATCAAATTTCTTTTCAGGTTTTTATCCAAAATCACTTGATGTTGGCCTATGATGAGGTATCATTGGGTTACCAAGGCACACTAGTGTATAAATAAGTGTTTTTCTCCTCATTTTATATCTCTCCTCCTTTATTCCATCTCTCTTATCTTTTATCATTCATTCATCCACCAATCTTCCATATCAAGTCAAGGAACTTAGGATTTCATCATTTCAAGTCATCAAGATATCAATTTTCAAACATTGAAGGGCAGATTCTTCATGTTTTTTGTAGATTTTTAAGATCAAACATCATGGCAAGGTAATAAAATCCATCATCACATGTTTGATTACATTATTTTCCTCATTTGGTTTAATTATCTAAAAGGGGTTTGACCAAGGAAAACCCCCATGCCCTAACATTCAACATCTCTCCTTCTTTTCTTATGTGTTTGTAGATTTAGGTCTCTTAGAAGCTTGGAAATCATTGAATAACAAGTTGCAAGGTTCTTCAAGTCTTCTCTTCATTCAACAAGTCAAAATATCAACAAAATCTGACTTCCAGACCTATAAATCAGAGTTTTAGAAGCGGACACCTGTAGGAAGTCAAAGTGCAGACCGAGAGCTCCAGAATCCACCTTTAAATAAGTAAAAATTCAAAAGTGGACTCATTTTCCATGAGTGGAAAATGATTCCCACTTCTAGGTCAATTTTGAGTTTTTTGCATTTTTAGATACCCTTTTGTTAGAAACAGGTTCTGGCTCAATTTTGCATAAATGGGACCGATTTTCCTAGAATGGTGAATGAGTCCCTCTAGGCTTGAAAATCAGCATCAACAACATTCCAGAATCCATTCCCAGGTGCACACTTTTAGTTTGGTTCAGTTATGTTTAGTTTTGCATGCATTTCTAGTACATTCTTGCATAACACAATGTGTTTTCAAACAAGTCACATTTATTAGGTTTTGCATACTTAATCAATCAATTTCATCATCTAGTTGCAATTAGATCATTGCATTTAGTCTTAACTTCATCATACATATCTTAATTTGAGTGAACCTACATAGACTTTTGGCCCTACTTTCTCCTTTTAAGTGAAAAACCCTAGAAGTGCTAGAAAGGTCTAGGGTGCAAAAAATATACGGTTCAAACCAATAACATAATACTTCTTTTACAGGTTGAAAACTTAGTATATTTAAAAACTTGAAACATAAGTGTTATTTTCTCTTTTAGTTGAATAATTAGCAACAAAAATTAAGTTAAATTTTATAACTTAGTCGACAATTGTTTAAAAATATCAATTGAAAAAATAGTTGAACTCCTTGTTTTCTCAACTTATAAAACTATTATCTATTTTGTTTTAGTTAATCATTTATCAAGAAAAATAAAGTTATGTTTTTCAACTTAGTCAACAATTGTTTAAGAATTCTGAGATAGAAATAAAAAATTTGAAATCCTTCAATATTATTTTTTGTTTATTGATTAGGTGGTGGTTGATGACATAAATGCTGGTTAAAAAATATGCAACCTAAAAGAAAGTATTGTTTACAACTTTTCATTTAGTTTATCATTTGTCAACAAAAACCAAGTTGGGTTTATCAAGTTCATCAACAATTGTTTATGATTCTTAAGTTTAAAAAATATGGAATTCAAATCAATTAGCCAATGAATATTGTGTTTCTTCAATCTACATTTCTTGCACATCAAAGTTAACTTTTAGAAGTCAAATATTTAAATGTTACTTTTTTGTTCATTAACTAGTTTTTTCTACATGAAATAAATGTAAGTTTAAAAACATAATGGCTTATTATTAAAAATTGGTGTAGTTCATTGTTTAACTTACAACAAGGAAAGTTGAGAAACACATTGTTGTATTAAAAATAAGATAATATGTTATCTTTCTAAACTTTTATTTCTATATTGGACAAAAGAGGGGTAACCTAAATAAAGAAGTTTTATATTGTGTCATATACAACAAGACATCTATTTTTTAGGTATTATTATCCCTATTTTGTTTATTCTTATTTTCATGTCTCTTGTTGATTTTTAATTAAAAGTGTATGTTGTGTTTTTGTTCGAGACGCAATGAAAAAGGGTTTTGCCACGTTCCTTAAGAATAGGAGGAGAGGGGTTTCTAAAATTTTGATGTCATTCTAGAGATCAATAGAGTTGCATCTAATTAGTTTGAATCATGACACCTTAAAACTTGAATAGAGGAGAAGGGTAATACAATGGGATCAAGATACAATATGAGAAGCAACATGAAAAAGAGTCAAGTAGAGGAAAGGAAGGATCTAAAGGACTTTATGGATTTACATGAAATTATTTAAAAGGAAAAAATTGAGGCTACAAAGACTTTGTATAGGATGTAATTTTACTTTTATGTTTTTTTTGTTCTATTTAGCATGATTTGAACGTATGTTTTTAAATTATTTATTGCAACTTTGTTTTGTTTTTGTTGTGGGTTAGCTAGAGTTTTTCTGATATTTTTTTGTTTGTAATGAGGTTTCAAGGGCCCTTAAAAATTTAAAAATGTGTTTAAAAACATTAAGGTTCTAAAACACCATGGAGACTAACAATAACAAAATAATAATTAACCATTGTAGTTATGCAAGAAAATATAGAGAATATAGAATAAAAATATAATGCACTTGCATTAATTATTTTCAAAGCCTTTTCCCTTCTAAAACACCTGATATGCTACATCCCAACTTGCACCTACAATTTTTTTCAAAAATAGCTCAATTGTCTTAAAAACACCTATAATTGTATTCATAGACAAGAAAAGAGATCAAAAAATAGACAAGAACAACTTCCACACACGAGAGTTGCATACAATGATTTGCTATTCCTCAACTAGAAAATACTTTTAAAATAAAAATATTGCTTGGAGATATAGTGAAGGAGAGTGCTTATAAGAGAAACCCTAAATGATAAAGATATTAGATCATGTGACAAGTTTTGTCACCCTATGTGATGAAATAAAATGATCTAATAATAGCTCACTCTAATAAAAGAAAAAATTCCACTAAGTTTTAGCTGAAGTACATGAAATTAAATAATAATTAATTACAAATTAATTAATAATTAGCTAATGCATGCTTTCTCTAACACCCCCTTAAGTGAAAATTTAGCGAGAAGCTAAAAATCCTAAAAAATGAATGCATAAAAAAAAAAAGCATAATGGGTTTGGAAAACAAGTCCCGGTGAGGTACTCCTATACAACAAATCTAATCTATATCAAAACTAGAGAAAAGGAGAAAACCTCATCAGAAAAAATAGTATCCAAAAGAGAGAACGGTTATTGAAAGAGTAAGAAGCCTCCAAAACAATGTGAAGGACTAAGAAGCCCCCAAAACAATGTCCCAAACAGAATAGGAACATGAAAAACATCACTGATGCACATAGAAGTTGTAGACAACTGTCAAGTGATAATTGCTATAGTGTTGAAATGGAGAACCTCCTTTCAAATAGATGATGATCAAAATCAAGAAGTAATAATCTAGATGAGCTGGACCCCAAATGACACTTCTTGAATTAGATGAAAAATAAAGAAAAGAATCTAGAAATCAAAGATACAGATGGCACATGAATTTGCATGAGCAACCCCAATGACACTGCTCAACCATTAAAGATGTAAGTTGAAAATATAGGTACCAATAGTCTAAAGAGCATTGATCAAGTGATAAATAGAAGGCCACCTATAGAGATAGGAATTCAAGAGTGTCCATTTAGTAAATGATCATGTCACTAAAATGCATGGGTAACCAACCTCTGCATCTGCCTAGTACATAGGAACAAAAACTACATGCATAGCTCACTCCAAAACAAAACCAAGGAAGCATTATAACCAACATTAGAAACCTCCACATAATGTGAAAAAAGGAGAGCCAAGACAAGTACACTAAAAGTATGTGTCACCAAGAAGTACATGAAGGAGAACTAAGAATATTTGAACATGCAAAAAAGAGTACCTACAACTAAAAAAGGGTGTGTGAACAAGGCACACACACATGAGGAAAAAATCATTGGGATTCAATGTTATTGTGGAAGGAACACTCATAGTGTGAGTACAAAAGGCACAATAAGATGTGTGAAAACCCTAAAAAGTATACACTAGAGTGGAACTTCATATGAATGCATATTCTAAAAAAAGAAGTTATATGCAAAAGATGCCAAAAGATTCCATAGAATACTAGAGGAAATTATAGAAAATGTGCATGGATGATTATGTAGAGCTCTGAAAGACCTTTCAAACACCTCTAGAATCATGAAAAATAGAGAATCTAGCCAAAAGTTGTGAGCTTGAGAGTGAAAACAAGACATCTGAATTTGATAGGTGATAAAATATTAAAAAAAAATGTGAGAAAATTATTAGCACCGTTCGATAGTGCTTGAAACCAATTTTTGGATGATATCTTGTTTTCTCGATTTTGATACCTAGGCAAAAAATTATGCCCCCTAGAAAAAAGTTTCCCAATTAGGGAATTAGAAGGAAAAAGGCCCCTTCGGGCAAGGGTGTTGATCACTCATATGACTTGCAAGTATAGTGGGGGAAAAAAAGGCCCCTGGTGTCCCTACCACTTTCAAAGCGATGGATGGGTGGTAGTGCCTCTAGAAGTTGCAAAACTAGTCATGTTGTAGCTACTAGTGGTTAGTGACTAGGTCATAGACATGTGTAGTAATCTATACACCATGAGCACATTGCTAACACTTAGCACTTAAATTTTTTGGTGTCGAAAATACCTTTTATTTTATTTTCTCCAAAAAATTCATTGTATAGAGCCTTACAAGGGTTGTATAGGCCCCTTTGGCAAAAAAATTTCCTTCTACACTCTTGAGACAAAAATTGGGTGAATTATATATCAAAATTCTTTTGTTTGATCTCCTGAGTGCAATGGTGAGGTCCTTTTCACACCAAAATATACCAAAAAATTCCCAACCCTAAAATCTACAAAAATAGTATAAAAATTTCAGGTTTGAAGGCCTTGTAACCCTACTTGAAGGAAACCCTAAAAAATTAAGAAGGGGTTTGTTGAATCCATTCTTTGATCTACCGTGTTAGATTAGTGAAAAACACAAGGCACAAGATCAAAAAATAAATAATAACACCTTCCACGCACAAGAGTTGCAATCAATGATTTTCTATTTCTTAACTTGAAAATACTTACATAATGAAAAGATTGTTTAGAGTTACAATGAAAGAGAGTGTTTTTAAGAGATAACCCTAAATGATAAAGGGATTAGATCATGACAAGTTTTTCATCCTATGTAATTAGATAGAATGATCAAATACTAGATCACTCTAATAAAATAAAAAACACTCCTAAGTTTTAACTTAACTACATGAAATGAAATTAGCCTAATAATCAATTCAAGATTAATTAATTATTAGCGATGGAAATCTATGAAAATTTTCATTAAAGAAAAATGTGATAATGTAGTAGGTATATCCAATAGTAAGTAGCAATGTCTATTGAGTTGATATTTGATATATCTATCAACATCCATCCTTTTCTCAAATTTTTATTCATAAAGTGAGTAACACATGAAAAGGAGATTTCTTCATTACTATGACATATTTGAAAATTTGTTGATTGTAACTTAGAAAATCATGAGGAAGTGTGTGTTGTAACTTGGAAAATTATGACAGTATTTTGATTGTATGTTGTTAGCTGTTGGTATCCACATGAATGTGAGCCTTGTAATTGCATATAAAATAGATGTATTAGGAATTTATATAGGTACATCTAGTATGAAGCTAAGCCCTCACCCAAATATACCAAGAGACTTAAAAATGATCAAAAATTAATAATGCAAATTGATAGCCTTTACCTAGTCAAGTATTTTTTTTGATTGGTTAAGTAGGAAAAGGGCCCTGACCTGAACAAATAAGTACAACATTAGCATAATGCAGGTGGAAAGAAACAACAAGAAAAGGAAGCCCTCAACTTCCCCCCTCCCACAAGAAAAAAGCTTAGCCAATACCCTTACGTTCAAACATAGCAATTCTGTTAGAAGTAGAAAAATAGTTTAGCCTATCATAAGTATCATCCTTCCCATTTAATCTATAATACCTATTAATATCTAACTTAGAGTCCATACTAAAAAAGGGGTACTAGTAGTATTACAAACATTAAATTTTAGGCACCAACAACCATTAATAGTGTTAGCATCCCTAGAAAAAGAAACAAAATAAACCATTAGAACAAAAAACATAGAATAACAAAATGAAGCACCATAGTTATGCTTCTCAATTAGCTTCCAGGTGGTCAGTAGGTCCTCAACTATGTCTTCCACCATATCCTTCAGATCCATCTTCCTATACAAATCCACACCCTTGCTCATCACTTTTTTGTTCTATTGCTTTTTAATTTTACCCATACTCGATACCATAGCCATTATAGCCCTCTTCATGACAACGTCAACCATCGAGCATAAACTCTTAACTACCTTTTCCAAAGCTTGGATTTTGTTGTCCTTGTCCTGCCTTTGCATCCCTTTCTCTACAACTTTCATTACTTCCTCCAATCTGTTTATGTTACCACCATCCTTGACTTTTCTCTCAACAACTTTTTCAAGAGCTTGAATTATGTTGTCCTCGACCTTCTCTTGCATCCATTTTTCCAAAACTTGTAGTTTTTCCACCAATCTTTTAATTCTTTCATTACCACTGTCCTCAACCTTTTCTTCCTCCTAATTTGTTGCTTCCATCCTCTCTTGGTTATCCATGACATTATCTTCTTCCTCCTCCTGGGCCACCTCCTGCTGTGACTCCTCTTCCTTGTCTTCCTTACCATTGCCACCATCACTTTCCGAATCCAAATTTCCTTGCTTGGCCAAATCATCACCCAAGCTATCAAGGATCTCCTTTGTGGAAAAATCATTATCCTCCCTCACTTTCTTATATTTTCTTTCTTGTGGGCTATGGGTACTCTTTTCCTCTGATCTCTGTGAATCTTTCTTACCTTTGTTTTCCTATGAGCTGTGGGTACTCTTTTCCTTTGGGATCTTTGAAGCCACCATTACTAAGCTCTTAGACCTTCTACCAGTGGAATTTGAGCATTCCATCTCATTTTCATCAGGTATAGTGATCATGTCCACCTCTTCCCCTAATTCACAAATAATCAGTTTCCTCTTCTTTTTAGCCCCTAGGTCCATAGAAATATCCCTTCTTTTTTTTGGTGTAACCATTAGGAAATCCTTCCACATCAAATCATCAGGGTTAGAAGACTTCTTACTAGGATTTTTAGTTGGGGAATTGGGTTGGTCTTTGATAAGTTTAATTTTCATAGAGCTTTTGGCCTTGGGGTTTTCAAGCAATTTGGGGGCTGGGTTTCTCTACAGAGTCATAGCCAACACAAATTTGCAGATGGCTCTTATAAGCCCCTGATGTAATGGTGGGTTGGCTCCATGCATTAAACTCTGGCTCAAGGAAAAAAAGAAAAGAATGGAAGGTTAAGTTTTTCAAGATGTCTTATGTGATTGAGAATGGGAAAATGATACTTGTGGATGGACTGGAAGCACCCCTCAAGGGTAAAATACTTCATTATAATGAAATAGACATTATGATATGGGGGCTGAAGCTTAATCCTAGAATAGTCATTTTGAAATCTTTCGAATTTTTCTTTTTATTCAAAGAACTTCTCAATGTAATATTGATACTTACCATTACAAACCTTGGGCACCTTTGTTCCCTCATAAGCCAATCCTGTCGCTTGTGCAATTAGCTTCGCATCCACTTTAAACTGAATGTCGCCCAAATTAACTTTGCCATCCCTACAAGCATTGGAAAACTTGTAGCTTAGTTTTTCATTATATCCTTCCATTTCTACAAAGAATGGGGTGAAACCCACCCTCTCAAAAAGACCCCAGAGCTCCTCATTGTTGCGGAGCCATTCATATTTGCGTAGTTTAATTTGCTTCCTAGGGCCTCCCATGGTGATTTCTTGGCTATGGTAATTCTTAGGGATAAGAAGGAATTTTCTTATGTGTCATTTAGTGTAAAGTATTTGTTTATCCTCTAAATATTTAACTTTTTAATGATCTTCCTAGATATTTATATTTTTGTTGGTTTAGTATTATATAAATATGAAGATTATTGTACTATTTTAATAATAGTATACTTTTTTATCACAATCAATCACAAAAAAAAGTGTAATTGGATGTTTATTTTAAGGATTAGTCTAGAGACAAGACATCAATTCATTCTCTTTATTATTTGTTCTTATTAACATACATGGCTCTCTAGAAACTATATCATGAAATGGCTTGCTATTTTGTAATATGTTTGGGCCCTTCTTTATTTATCTTAATCAAACTATATCATTTTTTAGTTGTTTAGGATCCTCTACATTAACTAAATTAGACAACTTAATTGTAAAGTCTTGGTATTTCACATGAGCATCATGATTATATTCCTCAATTGTATCTTTAAAGTATTAGAATGGATTTCATTTTTATTAATTGGACCATGTTAGAGCTTAGGTTCACAATGAAAGATTAGGATCTCCAATAACTTGTAACATGAATGAAATATTTAAAAGAACTAGAAAAATAATCTTAGATAGAAAAATTAGAAAATATCATATATATTAAATATGAAAGTAAAATTCTAATGTAATAGTCAAGGGTGGATAGAGTATGTGCAACAAATATTGCAATATTTATATAACAAACCATATTAATAGAAATGTAAATTGTAATGTGAAATCAATGAAAAAAAGGGGGAATAGAGAGTTTCAAATTTGAAAAAGAGATGAAAATATTAGAAAAGTCTATATTTAAAAAACCCTAATAGGAATAAGAAACCCTAGAAGCCAACTAGGCTGTGTAAGATTAGAGGAGTTCACTAAAAATGTAAAAGAAAATAGTCTTTTCTTATGGTTAACCTAGGATAACCCTATAAAATGCATACTGATAAGCACAAATTAGTTTAGATTAATTAGTGATAGTTGAAACTAATAATATTTATTTTCAACAATTCAATTAGGAAAGAAAATATTGAGGGTGGTCCTTAGCTATATGCCTAAACAGTGTGTGCCAACAATGAAGATTCTAGAATCATACTATATATACTCAAAAAATGTCACCTCTTTATCAAAAAATATTTAGGATCTTGTGTCAATCCTCTACTCTATTAGGTGCTAATTCTAACCATTTGGATTAGATTCGTGATTGTAGGCATGTCTTATGACTTTGGATTCAACCCTATGCAAGGTAAAATCTAATTTATTGCTCACCCAAATAATCCTTGTCTTCTTTGCTACTTTTGATTTTTTGAGAGATGGTAGTATATAGAAATACCTTGGAAAGGTTACGTCATTTCATTACAAGTACACAAGTTCTCCTAGATACATCCCTAGAAAAGTGATAAAAGATTTAAAGATGGTAGCTAAGGCCCCTAGAATGATGTATGTAGATTCTTTACTCTTTTTAAAGCATCAAATCCAAGTGTCACTATTGATTATTCCTTTAATGCTCTATGATGAGAGAGAAGACTTGAGATGATGGATGATGAAATGAGTAATTAATTTTTTTAACTAATAGTGCATAGAATCAAATTTTCCAAAGTGCGTGTTTAATCAAGTCAAGGTGTGCAAATAAAGGGAGTCAATTGGCTAAATTTAAATTTTAAAAATTGTCAAGTCCACAACTATATAATGACCTTTGGTGAATTAATGGTTTTATCCAAGTGGCTAATGACTATATGGTTACAAATTTGACCCTAAGTGATGGAATTGCTATATCCAAACTATATAAAAGTGGGTGCAAAAATAAATATAATAAGTATGAAATAAAGTAAAAGTATCAAAGTATGTGTATATAAAAATATATATATCAAAACATTTCGTGAAAATAAACAAAAATTGAAATAAAAAAATTACATAAATATACAAATTTAACAGTAACAAAATAATATCAAACAAATACCCTGTAAAAATTCAAACTTAAAATGCACAGCTAGACAATAGCAAATAGATCAATCAAAAATTGTTGAGTGTTTGTGGACTAAAAGTCAATAGTTTGAATCTTGCACTTCTGACTCCAACTTAACTTTTCCCAAAAAACTGTACATTGGAATGTCTCTGAGAGTAAATTATTGCACGAAAAGCAAGAGTGCACCTTAAAACGTGATAGGAAGATACCTGCGTAACACCTCATGGCCACAAATATATGTATGCTTGAAGTGGCCTATTTTTCAAAGGATTCCTCTGCCATGGGATTTCCAGTAGGTCTGCGTAATATCGCTATACCCAGATTGCTGCTCTACTTGGCATCAGCCATGGGTTATATAAAGAATGGAATATGTTGGTTTCTTTCTGGTCTTGGGCTGAGCGACGCACCACAAGACGACATCCTTTCGTGGAAAGAGTTATCAGAACTCCACTCTGCCATTTCTTCTTCTTCAGGTGAGATGATTAAGCGTAGGTTGCCTCTCATTACATTCCGAAATGTTGCAGAGAAGCTAACTGAGATTGAAGAGGATTTTGCATGCGCGGTCTGCTAGTTGAGGTCTTTCGAAGAAGATGACGAAATCCGAGAGCTGTGCAATTGCTGTCACATATTTCATAGAAATTGTTTGGATAAATGGTTTGGTAGCCATCAGGATACCTGCCCTTTCTGCAGGTGCCCTCTGCTTCCACGGACTGAAAGTGTTCATCAATGCATATAATTTCATGAGTTGGATTATTTTATTTCTGTTCATTTTACTTCCTGATCTATTTCTGTGGTCTATTTCTACGCGATGGCTATAATATGTTTAATGGTGTTCATATTGAGATGAACTTAAATGAACAAGAGGATTATGATCATGATGCACGTGTGACTAAACAAGATGTTAAGTTTTGATTAAAACTAGCACTTAAAAAACTGTCGTTATCGTATTTAAATTCCTGGTGGAGATGCAAATCGCGACAAATTACACCGCTCAAAGATGATGAAATGCCCCACACATGAATTATCATATTCCACGCATCTCTTCATTTCTTAAGGCAGGGAGATCTATTTAAAGGCATGTAGAGGGTGTGTTAGGGCAGGGAAGGCTTAAGAAGAACTAGAATTTGCATCTCTTATCTCTGTACTTATTTGTTTTGAGCAATAACAATCAGGTAGATGAGCAACTGCTGCTAGGAACTAGTTTCTCTACCTCCCAGAGTTTCCTAGGATAAAAACCTTGTGTTGTGTTGTGCAATTTCTTTGTTTAAATTCTTATTTTCAGATCTAAACAACATTGCAGCCCTATAATTAACTATCAGTTAAACTTTTCAAGAAAGCATTGTAACACAATTTTTCTGGTTTATTAATTTCTACCATAAACTAGAGAAAATATAGATCAATAGAACCACACCTTACTAACCATCAAACAACAATGGAGCAAAATGACTCCAAAAGAACAACTCCATATCATTAATAAAAGTGTACAAATAGGTGCAAGTTACCCCTACCTATAATCATCAAGGTACTTAACCAAGATGGTTACGTCCCTCAACCAGCTGTAGTGCTTAAGAAATATAAAATGAATTATATAATAAAATATAAGTCCTAGAAAGTAATATTTACTTTTGATTAGCAGGAATAATGAACAAAATCATGCAACGTGAGAGGAGCAATGGTTTCCTATCAACAAAATGAAAATTATCAAATATTGGCATTGATTGATTTGACAACTATGTAAGAAAGGAATGCTATACAATTATGATCCTTGGAGAGATGAAGTTTCATATCCTTGGAGAGATAAAGTTTCTCCTGCTTTTCATTTTGTTTCATAGTCTAAAAGTACACCATTTCCCTTTCAATGATGATGGTAGATAGTATTTTAAAACAACTATATGTATGGTTGTCTTTTGATGATCATGTTTATCAACGAGAATTTAATGTTTGTGTTGTTAACTCTGTGTTAAGAGATTTAATGGGTATTCAGAAAAACTCTTTATATTTGAGATTAAAGAGAAGTGGAATCTTTATGATAGTACATGGGACATTATTACGCTGAAGGCGTGTCCTATATGAACTTTTGAAGCTCATTTTGCCCATCAACGGTTGAGAAGCCTCGAGAGGCCCTGCAAGATGCTTAAATCAATCTCAACCGTGCATCGTTTTTCACCATTTTGTCGACTTTGTTGGCCATCGACATCTCGTACAGTGAAGATCGAGGGTGTAAATTGTATTTGAGGCAGAGGACGAGCATTGCAATGATCGGAGCCGCCGAAGGAAACTTGTTACACAAGATTCCAGAATTTCTCCTTTTCACCTGCCTGAATTAACCATAAAAGTCACACTTTGCAGCATGCCTTTTTCAGCACTCGTTTTTAAATTCGTTTTTCTGACCAACTGGTTACAATTTGCGACATGCCTAAAAAAAGATGATGTGCAAAGATCTCAAATGGCCTTCAAAACAAGATCAGGAGCATTTACTTCTACACTGGCATATAGCGACCACAATCTGTGAGATCTAGTACCATGGTAGAGAGAAAGGTGTAGAGCCCAGTTCCAAGTGTGCAGCGCAAAGAAATACTGAAGGGGAATGTTCGTATATGTAAGACACTGTCAAGGTACTCTGGGTTTACTAGTTTCGGCAGCCAAGCTCTGCCTCGTCCATCCTCACAGTGCAAATGGCCTGCACATAGATGTTCACAGTGAGATCGTTCGTCTTCCTGACCTTGGCTACAACATAATAAAGATGAAAATTATACTCCAGCTACATGGAAATGACAGGTGTAAAGCCAAAGTAAACAACCTTTGCTGACATCCTCTTAGATTGTGCCAAAAATGGGATAGGCATGCGAAGAGTTTGACAGAATGCCTCAAAGAGATGTCAACTCGTGCAAAGCAATGATTGCAAGATATATTAAAAATGGGTTTGTTGAAAAGGCTTTAGAAATTTTTAAGCAAATGCGACTAGCAGGTTTTACGCCCAGCTTCCCAACCTTGCTAGCATCCTCCTTGCATAACCCCAAATGGGAGCTTTGGAACAACCTTGCCAGTATCCTCCTTGCCTGTGCCAAAATGGGAGTCTTCGAACAGGGTATGAACACCCATCAAGTGAAACGGCAAGGGATTTTTGTCGAATATTATGGTTTGATATGCTCTGATAGACATGTATGCAAACTATGGAATCATAGACAAAAGAATGTGAACTTTTTGATAGAATTCCTCAAAGAAATGTGGTCTCATGGACTGCAATGATTTTAAAATGGATTTGTTGAGAAGGCGTTAAAAACTTTCAAGCAATTGCAATTGTCAGCTGTAAATCCAAATTCCACAACCTCTGCCAGCGTTCTCCCTGCCTGAGCCAAAATGGGGCTTTCGAACAGGGTGTGGACATACATCAAAGCATAAAGGTAAAGGGGAGATTTGGTAGCATCCTCCCAAACTTCATATTCACAATTTACCCAAAAAAAAAAGACACACAAAGCCATTTAGTACCTGAACCCGATCCTATGTTACCAGAAACGCGACGGCAAAGCGCCGTTTCGCGTTTCAACGGCCGAAACCCGTTTCCCCGTCGCCAACGGCCGTTTCCAACCCGTCGAGCCGTTTCTAAGGCGTTGGAGTTAAAAAAATAAAAACTGCTGGTGTTTTTAGGCTACCCGGGAATTAACATACACTTTCAGTTAACCTGCAAAATTCTCTGAGTAGAATTAATACACTGTCAGTCAGTTAAACTGCACAATTCGGTGAGTAAAATAAATGCTTAGTTAGTTTAACTGTAGAATTCAGTGAGTATAATTAATAATGCTATTAGTTTTTTAACCATTTTTTTTTTTTGCCGTGTTAAATATTTTTAATAAAATTAGTATACGTTTATAAAATTATTTAATAATTAAATTGTAGTGTTATATATATAATTGAAGTTATTTAATGTATTTATGTATATATATCTATTTAAAATATAAAATTATGTTTTATAATTTAGATTATATATATATATACACACACACAACACATACAAATACATATACATATATGCATACATAATATATATATATTATATATATATATATATATATATATATATATATATATATATATATATATATATATATATATATATATTATATATTTTTGAAAATATATATGTAAGTAATCTGTTTCTTATACGCAACCTCTAAATATCCCATTTCTCATCACGTTGCTGTTGCGGTTGCGGTTTCCGTTTCTCGTTTCTGATAACATAGACCCGATCTTGTAAAAATTTGATGGATCCCATGGGTTCAAGAAGAATAGAGGCAGTATCGGTTTTTCTGATGGGAGAGAAAAGTTGTTACAGAGCATTTATGCATTCCCCTAGGCTCTCTTTCCTTCACCAGAACCCGTATAATGGCACAATTATAATGGCAGAAAATTGTGAAGCCATCCTTACTGAATAATGCATAGGTTTTTTTTCAAACTTTCCAGCAGACGACAGCGGTGGGTGTCAAAACCAAATTCCTCAACCTCTTCCAACTGTTGTAGTTACCACTACCCTTGTAGGTGTGGACGCATAGACTAGACACGTGAGCTGCTTGACAAACTGCTTCATATATTGTCTGCTTGCCAAGTGTTACCCTTAAATCTGAGGCATCTCGAATCACAGGGTATTTTAAATCATTTTTATTAAGTCAATAATGTACATAGTTTGTTTTGAGATATAGCCGAACTAGATATGCCATATCTTGACTAAATTTTACTCATAATAATCAAGCCATTTATATATGATATGATAGTAAAGTTTGAGCATAAAATTGAACCAATACACAATATGCCCATCTTCCTTTTTGCAAGACTATTAAGGTATGATATTGTCACAACCACAAATAGGTATGGGTTTCTATGTTAAAAAAATAATATTAAATTATTAATAATATTAAATTCATTTTCTAAATGATCAATCAATTGATCTTATTTACTACATAAATGTGTGAAAAAAAAACCAATTTTTCCCTAATTGACCTTTCACACCTCTTCGACGTACCCATTGCACAAAGTGCCATAGCTAGTTATATGTACTAACATTTAATAGTACATGGGCCTTTTTGCTTCACTTCCTCTTTAGTCCAAAAAAAAAAAATACAGACTATGATCAGTATGTAAGCCAAGGCAAAGTATTTTATTTATTCAGAATTCAGCCTTGCATACTGTATTACAAATGTTGATGGCTGCATTGTCATTCCCCATGATAATCCACTGTACTCAGCTTGTTTTAATGGATGGTCATACTCAGGTTGGGTCAAGTACTTAGTAGAATGTGTCTCATGTAAGTTGAATATGTGGATGACTTGGGAAACTCATTGAGAATGGTGGCCCCTAAAAAATCAATTTATTGAACATTCCTGTCTAATAGTGAGGAGAGTGTCAACTTGTGAAGAACAAAAGCGCCTTGAACATAGTTTGTAGGAGTTGCCATTTCGCTTTGTTTACTGTGTTGTTTATGAAGCCATAGTTTAAATTATTTGGTATGTGCACAAAAACCAATATTTATATAAATTCTTAAAGGTGGGAATCCCTAAGCAGGATTGAGGTAGTCTCACAGAACTTGGATAAATATTGTTGGAGAAGAGAGAGAGATTTACGGGATTTGCTTCTATCTGTAGTCTGCTATTTATGGAGAGTGCATAGTTTGTGGGATTTGTCTTAATCTTGCCTTCTAATTAAGGCTAATGTATCTCTGTATATGAAGAGCTGTTGTAATCTCCATTAACACAACAAAATGAATAAGAACATCCTCTCTCCCTTCTCCAGTGGACGTAGGCTACGGCCGAACCACGTAAATTTGTGTGTTATGTCTTGTTTCTTCATGGTATCAGAGCAGTCTTGATCTGATTTCATCACCATTTTCTGTGTAATCAAGGGCATTTTTTTCTTGCTGTGATTCACATTTTTCTCCTTCTGCATATCCGATAAAGTTGTTGGGCTTGCTGCAGAAGTGTTTTTTTGTCTCTAGCAGCAGGGGCGGTTCTTTTTCTTTAGCAGTTGAGGCGCTATTTCAGGTTCTTTTTCTTTAGCAGCTGAGGTGCTATTTCAAAACTGAGGCGCTATTTCCTTTACCAGCCGTGATCTGGTGAAATCTGAAACCTGTGCTTTGTTGAAAAGTCACCATCTCAAACTTGCAGGGCGAAATTTGAAACCTGTGCTTTGTTGAAAAGTCGCCATCTCAAACTTGCAGGGCGATCTCTTTCTTTTGCCAGCGCTTGCCTTTGGAGGCGTGATTGGTGAATAACCTCTGCTTTATTTTTTCAGCGCCCTGTTTGTGCTTGGGAATGATGCAATCAGTGCAAATTCGCTATCAGTTTCTGTTTTGATTGAGGGTTATCCTGCCCATGGTCTCTTGCTTTTTCAGTGTGCAACCGAAACCCGCGATCTGCCCGGAGACTTTCATTGTAATTTTTTTTTTTTTTTTGCGACTTCTTCCTTGCTTTTTTCCATGGCTGAGTTCGATTCGAATCCTAGTTGGAGACTTTCATTAGTTCTGTTAAATGGTATCAATTATGTAGCATGGTCTAGAGCAGTTACTTTGTCGCTTGGTGGCAAGAAAAAATTTGGTTTCGTTAATGGTGATAAAAAGTGTCCTCAAACTACTGAATCGGGATATGAGGATTGGATATCCAATGATCAGCTTGTTCGATCATGGTTACTCAATTCGATGGAAACTCATATTGTCAAAATTTTCACTTTTTCTAATTCAGCAAAAGAACTGTGGGATTCAATCGCTGAATTATATGGGAACCAAAATAATGCTGCCCATATTTTTGAACTCACTCTTGAAATTGCTGCAGCCCAACAAGGTGAGAAAACCTTTAGTGAACACCTTGGGAATCTAAAAAAACTGTGGGACGAATTGAACCTGTATCATCCACATACCACTGATGCCCAAACTCTTTTGAAACGAGCTGAGGAGGATAAAATTTTCTCACTACTTCGTAGCCTGAAGCCTGAGTATGAATACATAAGGCGCAATCTTCTGATGGATGCCACATTACCCACTCTTGCTGGTGTTTGTGCTATTATTCAACGAGAGGAAACTCGAAGAAAGACTATGAGCTCAGAATCCAAAACTTCAACGGAGAAGATTGAATCTAATGTCCTTTTGGCTGAAAAGGATGATAAAAGAAAGCCTCACTTTTCTAACAAAAATAGGAATGTTTCTCGCTACAAGGGTAAGAAGGAACTCTATCAATGTGATCACTACAAGAAAACTGGGCATACCAAGGATCGCTGCTGGGAATTATATCCACATCTCAAATCTGAATATAAGGGTCGGAAGGATCATGCTGCTGTAGCCGAGACTTCTTTTTCAATCAATCAGTTGGGTCATCTTCTTCAACAACTCAGTAAGACTGTCTCTTCTGGCAACAGTCCGTCCACTTCCTCTCACGTGTCAGGTAATCTTCATGCTTATCTTACTTCCAATTCCAAAATTAATTCCTGGATTATTGATTCCGGAGCCACAGATCATATGGCCAATAGTCCTTCTTCAGTAACCAATTTTATTCCGAAAACTGATAAGCATGATATCTCTGTCGCAAATGGAACTACTGTTTCAGCCTTAGGAAGTGGTAAAATTAGTTTCTTTTCTCATAATGCTCCATCTGATGCTCTGGTTGTTCCATCATTTCCTGTTCAACTCATGTCTGTTGGAAAAATTACTAATTCTTTAAATTGTGATGTCATATTTTCTCCAACATCTGTCATCTTTCAGGATCGAAAGTCGAAGAAGATGATTGGTAAAGGAACATATTCACATGGACTTTATTTTCTAAACTCCCTCAATAAGGCGTATCATGCCAGTGGTGTAATTGAAAGTCACACTTTACATAAATGGCTTGGACATCCATCCAACCGTATCTTGTCAAAACTTTGTCCCTTTGCTTCTGTTGATTCTGATGTCTGTGATGTTTGTCAGTTTTCTAAACAAACGCATTTACCTTTTGTCAATTCGTCTTCTATGTCTACTGAGTTGTTTGAATTAGTTCACTCCGACTTATGGGGACCTGCGCCTATTGATTCTTATGATGGATATAAATATTTTGTGTTGTTCATTGATGATTTTTCTCGTGCTACCTGGTTATACTTGTTAAAATCAAAAACTGAAGTGACTTCTGTCTTCAAAGATTTTCATACTATGGTGATTAATCAGTTTGGTGCTAAAATTAAAACTTTTAGGTCTGATAATGGTACCGAATATGTTAAAGGATCTTTTTCAGAATATCTTCAAAGCCAAGGCATTATTCATCAAACAAGTTGTGTCGGAACTCCACAACAAAATGGGGTGGCCGAAAGAAAGAATCGACACATCCTGGAAACCACACGGGCCCTTATGTTTCAAACAAAGGTCCCAAAACAATATTGGTCTCATGGTGTATTGACCGCTGCATATTTGATCAACCGTCTTCCCAGCCATGTTATTAAGTTCAAATCACCATTGGAGATACTCAAAAATAGGACACCTGACATCTCACACTTAAGGGTATTCGGATGTGTCTGTTATGTGCACCAGTAAGCAATACACAGAGATAAGTTAGAAGCTCGCTCTACTCGGTGTGTTTTTTTTGGGTATTCTTCCACTAAGAAAGGGTACATATGTTATGATCCAGTCACTCGTAAAATTGTTGTTTCACGTGATGTCCATTTTGTGGAGTCTGAATCTTTTTTTAAAGCTTGTGTTGAATCTGGGAGTCGGTCACAGGGGGAGTCTGTGTCTCACCCGGTTCCGCTTCCTACCATTACCAATGAGGATGTTGTTCATGATCCCGATGCAAAAGTTCCTGAAGCAACACCAATCCCCACATCTCCTCAAGCTACTCGACGATCGAGTAGAGCAACTCGGCCTCCAGAGCGAATGAAATATTTCTTCACTTATCATGCTACATCTTATCCTATACAGGAACACCTGTCTTATAATAATATTTCTCAGTCTCACCTAGCTTTCTTGAGTACCGTTGATCATAATCAAGAACCTAAGACTTTTAGAGAAGCTAACTCCATTGTAGTTTGGAGGAAATCTATGCAAGACGAGCTACAAGCTTTAGATGACAATAACACATGGGAGATTGTTAAGCTGCCTCCAGGAAGGAAAACTGTCGGATGTCGTTGGGTGTACAAAAATAAATACAACAGTGATGGTTCCTTAGAACGACATAAGGCAAGACTTGTTGCTAGAGGATTCACACAAACATATGGCATAGATTACCAGGAAACTTTTGCGCCTGTTGCAAAGATGAACACATTCCGGGTCCTCATTTCCCTTGTCGTCAATCATGACTGGAAATTGTTTCAAATGGATGTCAAAAATGCATTCTTGCATGGTGATCTTAAAGAAGAAGTTTACATGAGCATCCCACCTGGGCATCCGCAAGAGGCCAAGTTTGGTTTAGTGTGTAAGTTAAAAAAGGCAATCTACGGGCTTAAACAATCTCCACGAGCCTGGTATGCTAAGCTTAGTTCTGTCCTTATGCTAAATGGGCTGAAACGAAGTAATGCAGATCCTTCCCTGTTTGTTAAAAGAAGTTGCTCCGGTATTGTTGTTGTGCTGATTTATGTTGATGATATAGTCATTACTGGGAATGATCAAAATGCAATTTCTAAGCTAAAAATTTTGCTACACAATAGATTTGCCATTAAAGATTTGGGAACTTTGAAGTATTTTCTAGGATTAGAAGTTGCCTACTCAAAAAATGGCATCTTTCTTAATCAACGAAAGTATGTGTTGGATTTGTTACAAGAAACAGGTAAATTTGGAATCAAACCATCAGATACGCCAACAGATAGTGGAGGAAAATTGGATGATACTAGTGCATTGTTGTCTGATATTGGTCAGTTTCAAAGGTTGGTCGGTAGGTTAATCTATTTAACCATTACTCGACCTGACCTTTCTTATGCAGTGAGTTTGGTAAGTCGTTTCATGCATGCTCCCAAGGCTCAACATATGCAGGCCGTCACCAGAATTTTACAGTATCTGAAAGGGTCCCCAGGCAGAGGTATATGGATGCGTAAGACTGGTCATAATTCTATTACTGCCTATACTGATGCTGATTGGGCAGGCTCTCCCATTGATCGAAGGTCTACAACTGGATATTGTACCTTTGTTGGAGGTAACTTGGTCACATGGAAAAGTAAAAAAATAAAGTGTTGTTGCTCGTTCAAGTGCTGAAGCAGAATATAGAGCGATGGCATCAACTACCAGTGAAATTATATGGCTTCAAGCTCTATTGCAGGACCTTGGTTATGGTTCATCTCTACCAACTCAATTATTCTGTGATAATCAGGCTGCTATGCATATCGCTTCCAATCCAGTGTTTCATGAGCGCACTAAACATATTGAAGTCGACTGCCACTTTGTTAGAGAGAATGTGCAAGCCAATGTCATCCACACAACCTTTGTCCCTACAACTCAACAATTGGCAGATATATTTACAAAAGGTCTTCCAGCTCTCAAGTTTCAAGAAATATTGTCCAAGTTGGGCTCTATTGACATTTTCGCACCAACTTGAGGGGGAGTGTTGGAGAAGAGAGAGAGATTTACGGGATTTGCTTCTATCTGTAGACTGCTATTTATGGAGAGTGCATAGTTTGTGGGATTTGTCTTAATCTTGCCTTCTAATTAAGGCTGATGTATCTCTGTATATGAAGAGCTGTTGTAATCTCCATTAACACAACAAAATGAATAAGAACATCCTCTCTCCCTTCTCCAGTGGACGTAGGCTACGGCCGAACCACGTAAATCTGTGTGTTATGTCTTGTTTCTTCAAATATTTATAATAGTGTCCAAGGAAGATGGTTGTACAGTCATGGAAATTATGCGCTCACCATCCACGCAGTAGCCCAATAATGGAGGCTTTGGATTCAGATAAGAAGCAGCCTATATATAACTTATGGGAGAATTCGCATTGCCTTAGAATGACAATGATTAACTAATTCTATAGAATGAATGATTAACCAAAATAGCTGGAAATAAGAATGAAATACAATTAAATATGCTAAAGATAAACAATGAAATACACTTAAATCATGTAAAAAATAAAAACCCTCTTGCGTTTTAAAATTCCAAACTCTAAACACTACGAATGCACAATTCTATTACAAAAAAATAAGAGCGATGGAGGTTTCTGTAAACCTGCCGAATGAAAATAATAGGTGCTTATTTAGTTTTGTAGGAGGTTTTTCACAATCCTCAGTCGAATGGAATTTGCCCTCAGAATTTTTGCCCGAACAACGAGGGAAAAAGTACACAACGATGGTTTTTTTATTTAATATTTTTGAGTTTCTGTCAAAAATAGGCATCCACGTGGAGCCATGTTACCATCACATAGTATCAGACAAAACTCTATTTGGACGAATTGATTCGATTGAAACAAATTCTATAGATACATGTTTGTTGGTCTAAAGTGTGATATAATTTTGTGCTTTCACTCAACAATGAAGATTCTAGAATCATAATAATAAATACTCAAAAATGGTCACCTCTCTATCAAAATATTTCGAATTTTGTGTCTATCCTCTACTCTATTAGGAGTTTATTCTAGCAATTTGGATTAGATTCATGATTGCGGACTTGTCTTATGGCTTCGGATTTGACCCTATGCAAGGTAAAACTCTACTTTATTGCTCACCCAAATAATCTTTGTCTGAACTCTACTACTTTTGATTATTTGAGAGCTGGTCGTATATAAAAATACCTTGGAAAGGTTATATTGTTTCATTACCAGTAGAAACGCTCTCCTAGATAAATCTCTAGAAATGTGCTCAAAGATTCAAAGATGGTAGCTAAGAGCCCTTGAATGATGTATGTAGATTATTTACTCTTTTTAAAGCATCAAATACAAGTGTCACTATTGATTATTCCCTTAATGCTCTATGATGAGAGAGAATACTTGATATGATGGATGATGAAATGAGTGTAATTAAATTTCTTTAACTACTAGCTAATAGAATAAAATTGTTGAGTGTTTTTTTGAGGAAATGCATTACATAGAATAAAGAGCAGTTAAAAAAACTGTACGAGAAGAGGAAACATTACGCAATAAAGAGCTGTACAAACTACCACAGCTTGAAAAAAACAAGACAAATATCAAAAATTGTTGAGTGTTTGTGAACTAAAAGTCAATAGTTTGAATCTTGCACTTCTAACTCCAACTAAACTTTTCCAAAAAAACCATAAAAAATCTAGTGTACCTCCCACTTATCAATAAAAAAATGTGTACATTGGGATTTTGCAATAGTGTACCTTAAAACGTGATGAATGGTATGAAGAAACTTACCTAACCCCTTCATGGCCACAAATATATGTATGCTTGAAGTGGCCTATTTTTTAAAGGATTCCTCTGCCATGGGATTTTCAGTAGGTCTGCGTAATATCGCTATACCCAGATTGATGCATGTGTGACTAATCAAGATGTTAAGTTTTGATTATAACTAGCACTTGCACCTGAACTCTTAAAAAACTGTTATCGTATTTAAAATTTCCTGGTGGAGATGCAAATCGCGACAACTTACACCGCCCAAAGAATCAAACTGTGACCTCTCATGCCATTGTACCTCTGACACTGCAAAATGTGTATTCTGAATTCTGATCATCGTCACTAAGATGTACTGTATTCTGATGTTTCGATAGACAGTCAACAAATTGTAAGCTTCTTTCGTTTTTTTAATGATTCACAATATATGGCAACAGACATGAAAATTATATAAATAAAGTAGTCCCAACAGAAAATTATAGGTTTTTTTATGGTGTATTGTATATAAATGAAGATTATTATATTACTTCAATAGTATTATGCTGATTTAGAACAAGTAAAATAAATGTGTAATTGGATTTTTTAAAAATAAATTTCGAGATAAGAAAGTAATTGATGTTTTTATTTCTTTTGTTATTAAACATAATTGTTTGTTGTTTATTATTCTCTTCATTAGTCAAATGTAATTGCTAGTTGTTCAGGGTACCATCATGATTATATTCTTCATTTTTCATATTACGAGTATCACAATAGACTTCGCTAGAAATATTAGTATAATATGTTGAAATAAGTTAGAAATCTTGTTTGAATATATATATTATTGTTGTGCATGTACTTATATAATTGATTCATTTAAAATCGTTATTCTACCACCTTGGAGAATATTTCATTGTTCATAGTAGAAAGCCTCTAAATTAAAGTGGTTATAGATATTCTTGATTAGAGGATACTAATGGAAATTATGATGTACATTGTATTACACATTTCCTATATAAATATGTTTCAATGAACCATTATTCTCATCACTTGTTCATTGTGTCAAAATAATATAATAAATATTATTTTTTATAATTGAAATTGTACATACTCTACCATTTACTATCATAGAACCAAATTTCTTCTTGTAACTTATTAACCTAATATTTTATCCAAATACAAAATATTATTTATTATATTAAAAGGGCCAAGACTAACAATAGTTAGAAATCTATACCTCAACTTACAAGCAACATTTAGCTATCATTGGCTTAAAGTATTATTGCTTAGAAAATAGTTTACCTTATACTACAATTAAAATAGAAAACTTCCATAGGTTATAATTGGCCCAAAGTTAATCCAATAAATTTCTAGAAAACATATTGTCTCCAAACTATAAATATACAAGAAGTTGAATAATAAATATGAAATTAATATTAGATAGTATAACAAAGCGTCAGCTCTCAGAATTTGAGCCTTAGAACCATCTAATGACCATTAAAATATGACTATATGATTATTATTCATATCGAACTAATTATGGACTGATGCATTTCATAATAATTATTCCAAATTGGGGAAATAATGACACAAGCATTGCTAGCTAGAGGAATACTATTAATAATAGTTTCTTACAAGAAGTGCAACCAAATTATAAAGACCTCGAAATTGCAAATAAATTTAATAGTGTTAATAGATTTGAATTATATGATGACATTGTAAAATTATAGTTTATAATGTATTGTAACATAGTTATAATTATATTTTTGTTTTTGTTAACTAGAGAAGATGTCAATAATAAAGACATTTGTATCATTGTATCCTCATGAAAATAAATTATGATTTAATAATCCTTTGAGAAATTAATTATAATATAGAATTTGTATAGATACATATACATATTTTATACAAATACAAAAATATATTGATACATAGTTTATGCAAATACATGTATAAAGTTTATACAAATAAAATACAGACTAGAAATAAAATGGAATTATATCTACAAGATATTTGTAATGGCCTTAAAAATATAAACTACAAATTTTAGATTAATAAATGCACAAAATTGGTGATTCTAATCCATTTGTATATGTTGAGATGTCTATGTGTTCACATACACAAATCGCAATCCAATTTATATAATGAAACAAGTAAAAAAGTTGTACCAAAACATGAAAGATAATTTGTAAGGAAAAGAGACATTTAAAAAAACTTCTAAAAGTCAATATAAATTTGAAACAAGTGTTTCTAACTATATCTAAGAGGGTAGTTTCTTTTTGGATATTCCAAGATAACTTGCCTAAACATAATAAGGTAAGGGAGATAATATTTTTGAAAAAGATAAAATATATGTAAATTTCTTAGTTTATTTTTCTATCATTTGCACTCACACAAAGCATTAGCAATCACTCCATAGTCAAATTTTCTTTATATCTATAATTATTTCTCATTTTTCATCTTCCCATATTTTTTGTTTGGGAATGTAAAGGTCACATAGTCTTCCCCTAGGTTATTCAATTATTTTATTATGACTTCTTTATGATGTGATGCATGATGATGTGAACTACTTGCACTAAACTATGGTTGTATTTAAATAGAAGTGTTTTAAACTATACCGAAATCTCAGAAAAAAAAGTGGACTATAATTGATTCTTCAATATTCCTCGTAAACTTCTTGATGCAAGAGCATATGAGTCCACAAGCAATCCTTCATCATCTAAAAAAAATATATTTGTATTCTTCAATTTTCTTGTGCATGTGGCTTTCTTGGCATCTCATCTTTTGGAATGCTTGAAACAATCAAATTCATAAGATTTCAGTTTTTCCTAGATTTTTGTTTCGACACTTGCCAAGAAGTTTCACAGAAACAATTATTTTCAAATATTTTTGAGGTTTGGCTTCAAATGATTTGACAAGCATATTTTTTAATGTATGTCACCAAGTATAAAAAAAATAAGTATCACTATTTTTCTCATTGTTTGGGATATTTCTATGGAAAAAGTTTATGTTGGTAATTTTACAGGAAATTTATTTTCTAAAGTTTTGTGATAACTAGGGTGACATCTTTTTTTTGGAATCTATGAATGGTTATTCTAAGAATACTCACTAATTTTCATGTGAAGATGAGCTTCTAGGTGAAAGATATGAAAAAGCTCAAATTTTAATTATTCTGACACATCCTATTATAGTTAGGTGAATGGATTCTTTTTTAAATTGATTTATGATGCTTTATGAGCAACGAAAATGGAGGATAAGGAATTTAAGATCATATATTTTAGATTATCTCCAACAAATAAAATTTTCCTCTTAGTTGTTTGGTTGAAAATAAAATGTAATGTCATATTAAGAGAGTAGTGTGTCATGTAGAAGGAAGGCATGGCAAAGTGGTGTTGTGGTTTTCACTTCTTTTTCTAGAAACGTAGAAGGAGGTGTTTTAACACCTGTTTAGAGGCATAAAATCAATTTATGGTAAGATAAATTTGGTGTGTGGCAGGGCGTCCAATTTTTCTTTTGAGTTGTTGATTTGTAAACACCTCTCAGAGGCAAATAAAAAAATTGAAAATTTTTCTTTTGGAGGGCTATGTAGAAGATAGAAGAAATGAGGAGTGTGGAGTTATATGTATGTTATTTTGGGATTTAATACATTTAAACGACAAGTTTAAATATTTTTGTGTAGCATAGGATTTAGGAGAGAATATGAAGAAACTTTAGTCTTAAAAGTAAAAAACCTGCAAGTTAAAGTTTTGAAGGCCATATAAGAGAAGGAAGAAATTAGGGAGTGGGTGTTCGACCCACAACAAAGAAAAAAAGTCGACCAAGAGAAGAAGGAAACTTTGAGGTGAAGGAAAGATCATAGACTGTTCAATAGAGAGTGCAAATTTAAAGAATGGAGATAGTAGGAAAGAGAAGGTATGGATTTGTGAAAGATAAGATAGCAGATTAGAATGGCATGAGAGGCCATTAAATGCCAAAGAGAACATTTTTGTGATTCTTATGTATTTTTAATTTTATTTAAATAAATGTTGTATTTGTGCAAGTTATTTATTTGAATGGAGCAAATATTATTATCTTTGTAATATATGGATTTGTGTGTGTTAAAAAGCAGAGGGAGACCCTCTATATCAAATGGTATTAAAGTTAATGATCTTTAGTGTGTGTATAAATCATTGAACATGAGGTAGCCTACACCATGACTTGAGGTTGGGGTTGTGTGAATAGATCAATGACTATAAGGAAATTTTCACCTAAAAGTAAGTGTGAAGCTATAGAGTTGTCTACAAATATCAAGAGAATTTTTGCAGGTGTGCGAGGAGTCTTGAGTAATTGAAAGATGAGAAGGACAAGCCATGGAAAAAAGAGTTGATTGTGTTGTAAGTTGGAAATTATATGTGAAGATGATAAGGAGGAAGATTTTTGGTTTTGTTTTGGGCAATCCTTTGGGGATCTAAATTTTTGTTAGAAGAGAAAGAGAGTATAAGACTAAAATGAAGAGGATTTTGAAAGGTTTGAAAGAAATCAAAGTAGCAGTGGAGCAAAGGGAAGAAGAGGACATGGGTTTGGTTGTTGATGAACTTGTGTGTGTAGAGGAAGATTAAGAGGTTGCAATAATATGCTTGTATGAGAGCATGGAAGAAAAGGAGAAAAGTGAAGAAGATAAATTCATTGTAGCATTGGCTGAAGATGGAGAAGTTCCAAAAGTTTTTGGTGAAGAGATTGTCCAGAATACAAAAGATGTAGTGGTGACTGAAGTTGTGACAATATGCAGTGATGAGTAAAGTTACAACAGTTGAGGGTGTTGCAGTTGAAGCAAAGTATACAATGATGTATGATGATCCAATTTTCAATGAAGAACCTAAAGAAGAGCAAGTGTTGCTTGAAGAGGAGATCATATAGATAGAGAAGTTGTACAGTGCAACATTAGAGGAACTTATAATAGAGAAAGTCATGGAAGTAAAGGCTTTAAAGGATGCGACATGAGATATTTGGTGGAGGTGGTTAGTCGATGGTGGATTGAATCCCACAAAAGAGGAGAACAGTAAAGTGAGTGGTTGGAGGAGGACGAAAGTACATGGTGGATGCAAGTCCATGAAAAGGAAGAAGAGTGTAGATTAGAGTTGTGGGAAGAGGATGATTGTTGTCCTGACAAGATGCTAGAAGAGGAGGAAAAATAAATAATTTTGTGCACTTGTTATAGTGATGGAGTTTTCTACAGATTGTTTACAATCTCAAAGGGTGATTACGTAGAAGTAAGCAATGGCAAAGTGGTGGTGTGGTATTTACTCCTTTTCATGACAGCGTAGAAGGATGCATGTTAACACCTCCGTAGAGGTATAAAATCATATGATGTTGAGCCAAATTTGGTGTGTGGTAGGGCACCCAATTTGGCTTTTGAGATGTTGATTTGTAAACACCTCTTGGGAGGAAAGTAAAAACATTGAAACTTTTCTTTTTGAGGGCTTCTTAAAAGACACAAGAAATGGACAATGTGAAGTTATATGGATGATATTTTAGGCTTTATAAAAATAAAAAATGGGTTTAAATACTATTATGCAGTATAGGAATTGGGAGAGGATGGGTAGAGACTACGACCTGGAAAGAAAAAAACCAAATTAAAGATTTGAAGGCCATATAAGAGAAGGAAGGAATTAGGGAGTGGGTGTTCGACCCTAGACAAAGAAAGAAGGTCAAACAAGAGAAGAAGGTAGCATTGAGGTGAAGGCAAGACCAAAAATTGTTCAATAGAGAGTGCAAATTTGAAGAATGAAGACAATAGGAAAGAGAACGTGCAAATTTGTGGAAGATTTTAAGATAACATATCATAATGGAATGAGATGCCATTGAATGCCAAATAGATCATTTTTTAATGTAGATATGTTTGAAATTTTATTTAAATAAATATTGAATTTATGCAAGTTATTTATTTGAATGGAGAAAAAATTGTTATCTTTATAATCTGTGCATTTATGTGAGTGCTGGAAAGTGAAAGGAGTCCCTCTGCCTCACTGAGCTTAACATATTATGCATAAGCATGTCTAATCACTTGCTCATGGAAGTATCTCAAGTAATAACTTCAAGAATTAATTTGGCTTCTTAAAACTTGCATGTACTAAGAATCAACATAGTTTTTATCCCTATTTAGATGATTATGTTCAAGCATTGCATCATCCTTTTTAGGAGTTAATGGTGAAATCCCAACACCCCAAGATCAGCTACAAAACAAAAATATCTTCCACAAGAGTGAAATGGAAAGAATATATTTTTATGATTAAGGATGTAAGATTAAATATTTAAATGTATATGTGACTCCTTTCTTATAAAGGAGAGGTTGTGGGTTAGGATTAGACGAGATCATGACATGTTTCTTAATCATGTACAATGAAACAAATACCTCAACATTATTAAACGACTTAGGACACAAATATGAAATTCCATGATAAGATAAGATAATGTCACGTGACACCTAAGAAATCTAGAAAGATTCCTTATGACCTTTAAGTGGACTTAACATGTAAATAGGACCCACTAGAATGAACTAGTTAGGTAAAGTAACTATTTACACCAAAACCACACTTAAGTGCAACTTATGGAGAAGATTATTATATAAATGATGCATAAAAAGGATGGGTCTTAGCTACCATGCCATGTTAGGTGCCTATGTATAATTCAATCTCTCACAAATGAAGAAAAGGAGAAAAATCAGTGGGACTAAACTCCTCTCCAAAAGAGAGAAAAGATAAAAATAAAGATGATATATGAAGGACTCAATGATACCCCACAAGGACTACATCCACCATAAATATACCATCAATTACTACCCCATAAGATGAAAAAGAGAGAGACTATGTAGCCCCCCCATAATGTATAATCTCCTACAAAAATAGTGAATGCTAGAAGAAAAAACATGATCCAATGCCTAAAAATAATGTCTGTCCATTTGGGAAGAAGAAAGATCAAGTAAACATTCAAGAGCACTTCACATTCTAGATAGGAATTAATAGGAAGATGAATCCATATCTATGAAAATTGTGTCTATGAAATCTGCTCATGGGTTTCCAAGTTCTTGGTAGATGATGATGGTGCATCAATCCAATCAAGGACATTCTCAATCAGAACAAAAGGTGACAAACCATAAATAAATGGAAACTGATATTGAACTAACTCCAAAGACAAAGACAAAGTTACAATAGTTGTGCCATGAATTTCATCAAATAGGAGAGGCAAACCCTCAAGTTGGTCCTCCAAATCTGAAATGTCAGACTCCACAAAAAATATGTAAATTTTAATAAATAGGAATCTCAATCAAGAAGATAATTAAATACTTGTTGCAATGAATCATTGGAAGTTCTCAGTGAATCACCAATAGAAGAATATTGTGTGATATTAATTGGAGAAGTAGGATTGACAAGAGAAGACTCTAGATCATCAAGACACTCAAGTTTTGCATCACATTCAAGCATCTCTAATGTAACATCATCAAATGGAATGAGATAATATAATGTAGGATCATCTGGGAATGGATGATTATGAGGATCTCCAAAGAACTCCAAATTCTTGGTCCAAATTGTGTGTGGGCTCCCGATTCTTTAAATTTGATTGTAGGTCTCTCTAGATATGCTTGCAGTAAAAGTAAAACCAATCAATAATATGATATGATCATTCCTGTTACCCCATACTGATTTCTTCTATGTTGTCTCTAGCTAAGGTATGAGTCCATAAAGATAATGAAAAATCTTGAGCCACCTATAGTGTGTTAGGATTCCTTTTTTCAAAGAATCATAATTATCCTTAGCTAGAATGATTATAGAAGGATGACACACGATTATAATAATGATACACATATAAAGTGATAAAATTAGATATTGATACATGAATTTTGGCCAAAATGAAGTATAATGATAAAAAAACCCTCCCAACTTCCAAAATGTTCAAGTAATCCTCCAAGATACCCACCAGGAAATAATTAAAAATAAAAATATACCTAGGATGGAAATAGGAAAAATTGCATGGATGGCTAGATAGAACTCCTCAATACCATTCCAATGGGCCACAAGAATCATAAAAATCAAAGATTGTGACAAAAAATTGATGAGCTCGAGAGCCAAAAAAATTTCAAGGTGGAGTTTTGAATGACTCCCTTCATCACTCGGGTTACGCCCCCCCCCACCCCCTCATTGGGTGTTGGTTGTGGGGGTTTAAACCACATCCAATGGATGAGCGCATGATGATAAACCAAAACAAATAATATTTTTAATTTTAAACTTACCAAACTCATACCAAAAATGTGAAGCTTTGTACCAATAATGTGATAAAGATGTACCATGATTCCAATGATGCATAAACCAAGTATGCCAAAGGAATATGCTCAAGAATATACCAAAATATTTTGTTGAATATGCTAGAGATTGCAAATTTTGACAACATCATACATTATGATAGAGACATACAATACAAATCCATTTTGTAGAGATTCTATATGAAAATGACAACAAATAGTAAAAAGAAAACCTTTGATTCCCTTGAGATAACATGTTCAACTTTGCTAATTTGATAAGTGATATTTAGGTTTCTGGGCCTTTTAGAAGAAATGGTGGGGTACATTTTGGCCCAAAGTGCTTTGAAACTTTAACTACACCTCTTGAATATGGTAAGTTTAACCCTGCTTTAAACCCTTATAGATCTAATGAAACATAACAAAATATAGCAAAATGAAAGGTAAAACTGACTGCCGTTGCCACCCTAGATTCAAATAAGGTCCTTCAAATGCTAAACCACACCCAACAAAATATTCAAGCTAAAATATGTCCCTCAAATTTGGGAAGGAGTCTACAGTACTAGAGCTCCAATACCATGTAGGAGTTCATGGTGAACTCCCAACAACTCAGGATCAGTTGACAAACCAAAATATTTTCCACAAGAATAAATAGAAAGAATATCTTTCTATGATTCAAAATGCAAGATTGCAAGATTGAATATGTAAATTTACATATGATGTGTTTCTTATAAAGGAAAGGTTGTGAGATAGGATTAGAAAATATCATGAAATGTGTCTTAATCCTATAGAATAAGACAACTACCTCAAAATTATTCAATGTCATAGGAAACAAGTATTAAATGCCATGATGAGATAAGATGAGATCATGTGACACCTAACACTTATAGAAAAATTCCCTAGGACCTAAGTGGACTTAACATGCAAATAGGACCCACTAATGAACTAGTTAGGTAAAATACCTATTTACACCGGTAGTCTTCAACTACATATTTTCTATTTAAAACTTTATCTATATAATTTCCTATATATGTATTAATTACTACACATGTACCATATACATTTATATGTCTAACCACATGTACTATAGAATGAAATTTTCATTAATCATTATAGTTAGATAAATGTAAACCATTTCATGAATAAACAAAGAATTTTGAAAAACACTTATATTGCATTCCAACATCTACATTTGGTGAAAGGAACTCGATCCATCTATCCTAGTAGCATACAAAACCTTCATACACATGTTTGTATGTGTTTCCTTTTATACACAATGCATAATCACACATAAATTTATAAAACAAGTCTTCTAGCTAGATAACAATTATTGTTTAAGGTATGGCTATTGACCCAAAAGGAACTTGGGTGAATATCAATTGAAATATAATCATTATATTTTTTATGCCTCTCTATTCTATTTATGACTTTCTTCTCCCTATTATATTTTTTTAGTAAATACTCTCCTATAACTTCCTATAGCGTAGAAAAAAGTATCTCTTTCTTGATATGGGAATAATTAATGATAAATTGGACCTAATGTTGCCTTGATCTAGTGTTGCAATGTGTTTTACACATTCACATTGGATGTTGTGCCCTTATAGGTTATGTGGACCTCATTTTAATGTTTTAAAGTGTATTTAATCACACTTTTACATTGAAATTTGTGTCCCTAGCCCTAATTACCCTTTATATAGTCATTAATAGGCCCCTATGACCCCATATTGTGCATCCTGGGGCTTATTTCGATCAAAGACTCGATAAAATCAACATAAAAAACTAAAATTCCTCATTCCCTGACATCCTAGCTAGAAAAAGATCCCCTGTGGGATCCATTCACCACTTTGGATGAATGATTCCCATCCAAGAGGAACTAAGTCACCCAACTTGGTGAATGACTCTCACTTGGGCTATTTTTGGGGTTTGAGCAAGAAAAATTAGGGTAACTTAAGTTTAATGTTTTGAAATGTTGGCCTTGGGGATCAAATTAATGGGCATTTTAGGTGGATTTCCTATATAACAAATTTTTTAAACCCTAACTCATCATTCATTATCCATCTAAAGTCAAGCAAGCTAGGTTTTTATCATTCTAAGTCATCAAGATAGTTTTCTAAGGCATTCAAGGGTAGATTTTTCATCCATTGCCATAGAAATTCAAGATCCATCTTCATGGAAAGTTTCTAATTGCATTTTTTCATATTTCATGCTTCATTATCTTATTTCATCATTTTGGTTTAATTAACTAAAAGGGGTTTGACCAAGGAAAACCCTCATCTCCTAACATTAAACATTTATCTTTCCTTCTTTTTGTGATTGAAGATTTAGGTACTTTGAAGGCTTGGAGATTATTGAAGAATAAGTTACAAACTTGTTGAACTCATCTCCTTATTGGCTAAGTCAAAATATCCATAAAAAGCCACTTATAGTGTTGGAAATTAGGGTTTTAGATCCGGACACCTGGAGGAGCAGAAAGAGCAAACTGACAGCTTGAAATTCCACTATCAGGTTTTTAGAAAAGTCAAAGTGGAATCATACCCCATTAGTGGCGTATGAGTCCCACTGTACATTTTTTTCAAAAATTTCTATAGATTTAGATACCCATTTGGCTGAAATAGGCTCTGATGCAGTTTTCCAAATTTGGGATTGATTCACCCAAAATGGCATATGAGTCCCAGTAGGTCAAAATTTTAGAATCAGCAGCATTTCTAGTCTTCATTCTATTCGAGGTGCACACTTTCAGTTTTACAGTTTTTTGTTTTCTTTCATTTGCATTTCTAGGTCATTTAGTGTATGTTTGCATATATCACATTGTGTTTTCAAACATCTTGCATTTTCTAGGTTTACATTTGGTAGTGAATCTATTTTATTAGTTTTCAGCCTTTAGGACAATCCCCTTTGATAGATTTCAGTCTCCTTTGTATTGAAATCTCAAGGGTTTTTCTTGAGTGAAGTGTTGATCTTTGTCTCTCTCCTTTTAGGTGCAAAAACCCTAGAGGTGTAAGAGGTGACAAAAATATTTGGTTCATTTTGGTGAACCTACTTTTTGAATACCTTCTTGTCTAATTTGGAGTCCATTATCACCCTAGGAAGAGCTTGCATTAACATTGCATTGCATTTTTCATTAGTTAAGTTGCATTCTAGGGTTTCAAATTTTGCATTAGTGCAAGTGCATATAGGTTGCATTTTTTGCATCTCAAATCATTAATTTTTTTTGAAATTTTGCATTTTCATCTTAGGTTTGTGTCATATAGCACAAAAAACATAACAATCAATCAAAAAAATCAAAATTTTCTAAAAAAAATCCCCACTGGGACTCATTCTCCACCTTGAGTGAATCAGTCCCTCTGCACCCTTGAAATTGTCATTTACAGCACTAAAAACCCTATTTTTAAGCTTCTATTTGCTTCCAATAACTATCTGTATCAGTTGGCTAAGTTTTTTTGACATGCATTTCATTAGATCTAGCTTAGATTAGCTCATTTCAAGCATTGCTCAATTTCAACTTTGCATTTACAACATTTCCTCTTTTAGGTTGTTGCATAATGTAATCAACAGTTACCTTGTTTCACATCTAAAAATTGCATTTAAACATCTTACTTTAGGTCATCCCATTGCCTTATCTTTACTTTTTCATGATAGCATGTTTTCTTTCAAGAGATGTGGCTTTGATATGGTTAAAAATGGATTGCATAAATACAACATCCCCTCCTATGAGTTCAATTTTGATTAGAACTATGAGGCCATTAAGAGACATGTTAGTCATAGTTATGATCAAACCATTGACACAATCCTTAATAGTACATTTCCCATTGGTGAGGATGGTAGTGTAAACAATCATAACAATCATACTTGTTCTTCTCTCGATACCTCTCCTATTAGTGACGACGGTATCTTGGTGAAAGAAGATACAAGCATTGAGATTCTTGAAATTATCCCTCTCCTAATCCCCTTTGGAAGATATTAGACAACAATAAGATGTGATCATAGAAACATTTATAAACATCACCTTATCTAGTCTCCATGCCATAACAATCAAAATTTTCCTTCTCCTAATATCCCTCCTCAATGCAAAGAGGATAGGTTGGCGTTAGAAGGTATATCTATTAAGCGTGATGGGAATCTTGTTCCCCCCTTCCCTAATGTTCCTACCATTTGGAACAATTTTTTTTGAAAATCATAGTGGTCCTTCTCTTGATGCCTCCCCCACTTGTGATGAAGCTAGTTTACAAAATCTAACCATGGAATGTGGTGAACATATTACAAGCTCTCCTACTAGGGTAGATAATATGGAACAAGAGAATGAGACATTGGAGAAAAATGACAATCAAATGGAGCCTTCCCCTAATATCCCCTGTTGCCAAACAAGATAATCCAACCATTGATAACTCCCTTACATGCGATGAAGTTATTTTGGAAGAACCAATCCTTCCATGTCAAGAACATTTGGTTTATAGTTCTCCTAATCACTCTCCTCCTAGGAAGGATATCATGGTGCAAATAAAGGATAACATTGACAATAATGATCTAGTGTCCTTAGCAGAAGATGAAGAGGGAACATTGGACTCTCACTCACTAAGGGATATTAATATTATTCAACCTCAACTCATCCTTTACCCACCATCACAAAAAACTCCAACTCAAAACAAACCTAAGTTCATCCTCTACCCACCTAAGAATAATGTAACACAATAGTCGAGTCATAATATTGTTTCTCATACATATAACACTAGAAACAACCTGCAACTGCAACAACCAACCCCAACACCCTTACCTTTGCCTAATCCTATCCTATCTAACCCTATCTTACCAGGTCCTCCTCGTGGAAAGGAGTATGATCTTATTGAGCAACTTAAGAATACTCCTGCTAAGATATCATTATGGGACCTTATTCAAGCCTCCCCTCACTATTGTAACATGATTCAAATAGCCTTACAACAAGTTCCCATCCCTTCTAATGTGCAACCAAATGACATAGAATCCATGATCTAAGGAATAAATGCTGACATTGTTTTCCACCAAAGTGAACTCCCCCCTTTGGAAGTTCAAAAAAAAAATGAATCTTTCATAATAATATCTCAATACAAACGAAAAGGGATAAAGATAAATCTTGTAGATATTGGCTCTACCCTTAATGTGTGTAGTGTGAGCCTTCTAGATAGGCCTGGTGTTGATAAATCAAACATTCAACCTAATTCTTTATCTCTTAAGGTATTTTACAATCTCAAAAATAAACTGCTTGGGGTGATCACTTTACCTATTACAGTTGGGAAGGCCACATTGGAAACAAAAATTGATGTTATGCCTCAAGAAATTTCATATAATCTTCTCTTAGGTAGACCGTGGATTCATGCAATGAATGGGGTGCCTTCTACTCTTCATCATAAAATGAAATACATTTACAACAACAAAGTGTACACACTTGACATTGATCCCAAGCCTTATAGTGTCTTACAACTTGAGAAAAATAAAGAGAATCCCTAGAACACATTAACACCAACTACACAAGTGGAACCCATGCAATAAAAATATAAAGAAAAGCAAATTGAGGGAATCACGAAGCTCTTAGAAGATTATTTGGGTTCCTTAGATTTCAAACATACATTTATGGGAGAGTACATGATCATAAAAAAAGATTCAAATAAGGGATATGAAAAAGCAGTAATGTCAACAAAAAACTTGGAAGACCCTTTGAAAGCATTCGCCTCAACCACTTCAGAACAAAAGACAACATATTACACAACAAACTAAATGACGAAATCAACAACGAACAACCACCTAATCCAAAAGCAATGAAAAATATTTATGGAAAAGGCTATGAACTTATGAAACAGCTTGGATATAGTTGAAAAGGATGTGGTTATTGTCCTTTGATAGAAATAAACAAGCCTTCAATCAACATCAACACCATCACAAACGATTCTTCTAAAAAAACTTTAATAGTAGTGCATCTTGAACTAATAGACACTAGTGATCTTGATTGTTATCCTTTGCCTGAAATGAAACAAATAAAGAAATCTTCGCTTAATGTCAATGTCATCTTGCAAAACACTAATGATTTGAATTTGTTATATTTTACACCCTCCCATAGAGGAGAGAACAAAATTCTGCAATCTAAAGAGTCTTGCATAGGTATGACAACTAATATTTAGCAAGAAATATCTTTGCCACAAACTATAGGAACACCTTCTACCATTGATCAAGAGGGTATCTTGTTGAGACTCCTCCAAGATCACTTCATATCCCTTCCTCCAAGAACTCAAATGAAATTTTATTACAAAAATTCATTTTGCACATATCACAGAGTTCATGGTCATTCTACTAATGAATGTAGGGCTTTGACTTGTAAAATACAACATCTTAAGGAGTTTGGTGCTCTCCCAAGCATGAGGGAGCACCTAATTACTCTAATTAATATTTATTTTCACCCTACCATGCATCTTATCAATCATTTTGGGCTCACCCTTATCCTGCACTAAGTAGGGGCAAGGGGTTAGGTAGCCTTGTCCTCATATGTCACTTGTCATTGTCTCTTTTGGCTAGTTGATCACCTTTCATGATCATATAAGAGCAAGCTTGGGATGTGGATGACATGCCTTAAGTTGACTTGAATGTGAAATACTACCTTTTTCATGACGTAGCTTATTGGAAACATATGACTTGGAATAGGTATTTTTGAATAAGCTCTCATATCTTCTTCTACTTTACATAAATTGCTCATAGTAATGGTGTTAGAAACTGCTTTAAAGTGGGGGCATACATCAACACTCATATTTCATTGTGTGATTTTCTTTTTTCTTGCTATTTCCTCTCTTGGAAGCATTAGATACAATGTTCTCGAGGATGAGACCTTGCACTTGTCCTCTCTTCGAAACAAGATGAGACCTTTTGCACTTGTCCTCTCTTGGAAACATTAGGCACAATGTTCCATAAGATGAGACCTCACACGAACTAAGCAAGATCCCTTTGAACATTACTTACACTATTTTGCATTTACAATGTCTATGAGTTTCAATCATACAAAGTGTTGCTTTCCTCATGAAGCTTGAAAAGAATTTTTGTGTGGCACCTTACTAAAGCTATCAAGAGGTATAACTTTGGTATGGTTGAGTGGAAAGCCCAATCTGAGGCATGAATTTCCCCATAGCCACTTGCATGCATGTGAGTGCATACCAGCCATTAGTGTATGTTTCTCACCTTTTAGGACTTCTCACTCAGCAGAAAGCCAAGAGTTTCATTGCCTCAGAGTGAGTATGCTTTCTTTGAAAAAATAAAACCTAGATTTGATCCACAGCATGTTGGAAAAATAGTCAATGCTTGATCTACCTTTTTATTTCTTCTCATTCATACTGCTCTTCCTTCTAAGTTATTGTCATTGCATGATTGTGTATCTTGATTTGTTGCAATTCATTCATCTTGTGTGTGTCCCTTTGTGCCTATGTTGGTTTGATGTAGGATCTTGTATCCTAGAGGCTTGTGCAACCTCATTGATCTTTTCCATCCTTTGTCGTCCACTTTGGTACAAATGGACCCCTCTTGAATGTCTACTTTAGTGTGAGTTTGAAGCAAGTTCATCCTCTCACTAAAGTGGGGTCTAAATGTAGCATAGAAAAAGTATCTCTTGATTGATATGGGAATAATTAATGATAAATTGGACCTAATGTCACCTTGATCTAGTGTTGTGTAAACAAACATTTTGGCATCTGAATGCTTTCTAACCTTTCTAGGGTTTTCACCTAAAAGGAGAAAGATGGGCCAAAATGCAATGTAAACATTAAAGATTAATGTGTGGATGGATGCAATAAACTAAGAAATAAAGGTGATTATTGACACACAACCTAAGTAATGCAAACTGATGGAAAACATACTAATGTATACAAAAACACCTAAGAATGCAAGTAAATGATGACATAATTAAATAGAACTAGAGAGGTGCACCTAGAATCTGAAGTCTGATGCAAATGGGCTCTGGAATCCTATAGAGTTGAGTGTAAATATTGACTGGGACACTTACAGCAAGCTAGGCGACTTAGTCTAGTTTAAGGGAAAATCTGTTGGAACAAGAATTTTCCAAATAGGTACTAAAAAATGTAAAAATTAATTTTCAAACCTAGAAGTGGGACTAATTCACCATAGATGGTGACTTAGACCACCTGGGAATCTTGGGAAATTCAGGACAGGATTATGTAGCTTTTGTTCTGCACTTCCCTTCCTAACAGGTGTCTAGTTTAGAAATTGCAGAAAACAAGCTGAAATTGGTCTCCAAGCTTCAATTAGGGCTTTGTTTACTTTGGTGAATTTGATAGATTGTTGACCACTTTTTAACACAAAACTCTTTGACAAATCTGCATACAAGACCTACAAATACACATGCAAAGAGGGGGAAAAGGGTTAAGGGTTAAAGTATAGGGGTTCACCTTGGTCAAACCCCGATTTGGTAATCAAACCCTAGATAATGAAATGAAATAAGAAGAGAATAATAAATAAACAACATGCAATGTCATAAACTTACGAAACCCTTGATGTGTAAATCTGAAGATATGCAATGTAGTGCTCCAATGGATGACTCGATAATGCTTAGAGTACTTGAATGCTTGAGAGATTGATTGCTTGAGTGAATGAATGGGTAGGTGTTAGAATGAGAGAAAAAACCCTGATTTATACTTTATTTTCCATTATTTCCTGAAAATAACACATCACACGTCGACCTCAAGGGTAAGAGAATAAAATACTGCCAAGAAATTAAATTTATTTTGATTTTTGTGCCTAGTGGGACTAAGTCGTCCTAGGTGGGTACTTGGTCCCACCAGGGAAATTTTACTGGGTGTCAAAAATTAAAGTGCATTAAATAAGGTTAACGGAAATATCCTTAAAAATACACTTAAGTATGGATGAAAACTGCATTAAGGGGTCATTTAAACATAAGAAAGGGTTAAATTAGTGATGACAAGTCTAGAAAAGTGTGAGAGTTTGGTACAACTCTTTACAACACTTTGAAATAAGACTTGGTAAGTGATAAAAAGAGGATATTTAAATGAATTATAATGAAAGGGTCCTAGAAAAGTGTGAAAGTGGGTTACAACACTTCACAACACTTTTACAAGACATCCTAGAAGTCTTAAAGATTCACAAGGGTCCAAGACCTAATGTGAATATGTTGGCCACATTACAACATTAAATTTAGGTAAAATAAAGCCAAAGTCCACTAGAAGGGCCTGAACATGAGAAAAAGTATAAGGGTTACTTTTTATGTATGCATAGTTAGCCCCCACTTTAGTGAGAGGATGAACCTGCTTCAAACTCACACTAAAGTAGCCAAACATGCAATCAAGAGGGATCCAAATGCACTGATGCTGGCAAGATGAGACAAAAACAATCGAGAGGGATGATCAAGCCCCCAGGATAAAGATCCCATGGCAAACCAAACATAAATACAAAGGAACACACATGAAAAAGATGAAAAAGAATGAAAGAGGGAAGTTGAAGGAAATTCAGATCATACTTCGATCATTTGTCCAGCCTATTGTGGATGAGATCTAGGATACTTTTCCAGAAAAAATAAATGCATACTCACTCTGGGGTGACACAACTCATGGCTTTCCACCAAGTGAGAAGGCCCAAAAGGTGAGAAACATACACTCATGGCTGGTATGCACTCACAAATATGCAAATGGCTATGGGGAAAATTCATGCCTCGAAATGAGGTTCCCACTCAACCATACCAAAGTTATACCTCCTGGTAACTTTAATAAGGCTCCAAAAAGGAAAATTTTGTTTCATGCTTTATGAGACAAGAAAAACTTCATATGCTTAGAACTCATGAAAAAATGTGATGGCACTACATACATGTAAGTTGTGTTATGCAAGGTTGCCATATAAATGCAACATGAAAAAGATGTTCAAAGGAGTCTTGTTTAGTTCAAGTGAGGTCTTAGCTTAGGGAACATTGTGTCTAATGTCTCCAAGAGAGGACCAATCAAAGGATAGAATATTCACAACTTAGGGGATGTAGTGTGTCACATCAGGCCACCAAGAGAAATGTAATATGCTAAGATAGATCATGCTTATGAAGGACATCACACGCAATTCCATCTACAAAGTGACAAACACATCATATAAAGTAAGAAGGTTGCACGAAGAACCAAGAAAAATAAAAATGCAAAATGAATAATTCCAATGTATGCCCCCACTTTAAAGGAATTTATAGACACTGTTTTGTGAGAAATTACTTTAAAGTAGCAAAATGAAAAATGCAAAAAGAAAAAAGACATGAGAGCCAACTTGGAAAGCGCCTATGCCAAGTCATACATTTATGAGTAATTTTACATCATGCAAATGAAAATGGAACAAAAGGAAGAGGGGTTTCCCCCAAAAAGGAACACACCAAAGACATAAGGATCTATGGATTTGGGGTCAATATGTTCATTGTTGCAATGTTTTGATTAAAGTGCTTAGAATTGTCATCATTCCCCAAATACATAGAACTAGAAGAATGACACAAACAGAGCAAAAAAAAAGAAAAAATAAAATCCATTTTGGGTCAACATGGAAGAGACATAGGATGTCTCAACGCTTTGCATCATCCCCAAAAGGAAAACACAAGCAAATGAAAAGAAAAAGGAAAAAGAAAGAGGAAAATATTTTGGTTCAACATGAAAGAGACATTTCAGTCTCAATGCCTTGCATCATCCCCAAAAATAAAACACAAGCAAAAGAAAATGAAAAAGGTG
>VDFB02006469.1:0-10838 GCA_007258455.2 Sequoia sempervirens
GAGGTCTAAAGCCACTATGGTTCATAGTGAATATTTCATTGGTGACTAGAAACTTTAAGCACTTATGGACAACAGATGGGACCACATTAATGGAGCTAAGCCATTTGTAGCCTAACTTCACATGAAATTGATCCAAATTAGCTCGATGATAGATAATGATACATTTGATTTCTTTTGTCCTACTTGTAAAGGGAGTGTGACCGAGCTCATTGTAGCACAAGAAAAACCATCATGCATTTTAATCCATGCTTTCAGTTTATCATATCTATCTTGAGTAAGTTCATGCACATATTAGAGTTCTTTTGTGATCATATTTTTTCCATAGACGGGAACAATTAAAATCCCAGGAGTGGGCTTGTTATTAATTCTATCGACTATGTAAAGAGGACCACCAGGTGCATGTTTAATTCTTTCCTCTGAAGAGAAAGTAATGTCAATAGGCATTATGGTTTGTTGTTTACGAGGCTCGATGTCAATCACTCCTATCATTGTACTAACAGGAATTTGGTCATTAGTATCCATAGGACTATATTCATCATCATCCATAGGATTTTGTTCATTATTGTTCATGTTCTCATCATCTGTGTCAACACTCATCACATTAGGCTTAGTTTCACTAGCCTTAAAAAATGAAATATTATGGTTAGGCATGGGATTGGTAAAGATTTGCAAGTTTTGGTTTGGAGGAGCTATAGATTTATTACCTTTTTCTTTCACACCTCCAACTTGAATATGGTTAGAATAAATGAGGTCTTGTACAAGATGTTTAAGACACTCGCAATGTTTTGTATCATGTCCTTTTTGTTGGTGGCAAGTACAATAGGAATTTTGTCTAAAGCTCGGAGGTAAGGGCTTGCTAGGTCAAGAGGTGGGATGGGAAGTAATGTAAGCATGTTCTTGTTTAAGAGTTGATTCATGATGCTGCAAAGTGTGCTAGCTAAGGGAATAAATTGTTCGTGCGGATCCCCAAAGATATAAGGATTACTCTTCTTTATAGCAGCTACTTGGGTATCAACCTATTGGCTAGGTTGATAGGTGGAATTCAGTTGAAGGAAACTTTTATTTTTTCTTTTGAAAGGTTGGTAGGTGTTTTGGTTTGAAGGTTCATACTTTTCAGGACGGGTAGAGGTGGTTTTTGGTTCATAACTACCTATGAAATATTGATAATCTCGAAGGGCAGTGAACAAGTGCATGAAGGAAGGGAATTTAATCATGGTAATCTTGTCTCATCTTACTTTGTAAATTTCCTATGAACATCTTTTGAAGGTGAGAATCAAGAATCTTCACACTGATTTGGGAATAAAGCGATTGGTAACATGAAATAATTTCAATAAATTTTTTACCCTCATTTTGTTTACATCTCATCAAATTAGCTAATGTCATTTCAAGAATAATATGTACTTGGAAATGGTTAATAAAGGCTTCAAAAAATTCATTAAATGAATGAATTGAGTTATTTGGTAATGCAGAAAACTAGTCCAAGGCAATGTCTTTCAAGGATCAGGGAAAATATTAGCCAAAATTTTGTCCTCAAGGATAAAGTCACTACACAAAGCAATAAAGGCATTAATGTGATTATTAGAATCTCCTTTTCCTCCATATTTCTCAAATATAGGGATCTCTATACCTTGTGGCACTGGAGTTCTCAATATCTCCAAGGATAATGGGTTACTTTTGACATAGTATTCAAAGGTGGACCATTTTGATTTTGATTTATGGTGGAAACTTGACATTGAATGGATGAGAGGCTTTGCAAAAGGTGGTTAATGATAGGGTCATTGTGTGTGGTTTGAGATGGATGTGAATATGGTGGTGGTGTGTATTTGTTGGGAGGACAAGTGAATGGATTGCTTACAGGAGGAGATATAAGATTAGATGCCACATAGGTATAAGGAGCACTAGTGGAAAAGTTCGAGGTAGGAAAGGTATTGCTAGTTGGTTGCATCACTATGGTCACTTGAGGATTCATATAGGTGGGAATAGAGGTTATGGTTGAATGGGGATGGGTTTGATTTCTTCCTTGGCTTTGCACATTGTTCAAAGCTTGAGCACCATTGGTGGTGGAAGGAAAATGTTTTCCAAATATTTGAGTTATGTGACACACAACTCTAAGTCCTTCATCACTTTCCATCATGCAGTGAATACTATTTTTGCTATTTTTTTGAAAAAAAACCTTTTTGGGACTAAAACACCCTTACTGGCGTCTTAGTCCTTCTTTGGGTTTTTGGCTCAGAACCCTATCTCTGTTGTTTGCTTCTTGTTCTAATTTTTGGAACCTTTGAATTCCACTAGTAGGCCCAAGATTCCCTTACTGGCATCTTAGTCCCTATTGGCTTTGAATTTCTAGTTTTTAGGGTTTGAAATTACTTCTCTATGCTTCTATTTGTTGCTTTTAGTTTTCTATTACAGTTTCCAGAATTGTTGTTATTTCAATTTCTTTCATTTCAAGTGTAATTGTAAACATAGGATATTGCGTTCATTGCACTTTCTTTAGTTTATCCCTTGCATGAGCTATACTACTTGATGTCCTATTGTCAATATTGCAAAATTTTCTTTTGATGATGACTTTGCTCCTTCAACTATTGATGACACTTCTAGTATGTACCATGATTTTGAGAAGTATTTTGGCTTCTTGAACTTGGGTGTTCTCACATTGGATTTCATTCTTGAGCCTTGCATTTCTTCTCCTCCATCTTTTATTGCATTTGGTGATGCTCATTTTTTCGTAGTTTTGACCTCTTGTGATTTAGTGTAATATGATCTATATTTTCTTCCAGCTACATCTACTTGGGATGCATGCTTGACAAAATATATATTGTTGGTATGTTTGTTGAGTTACACATTTCATATTTGGGAGACACCATTGATTATATACATATTCTCTTTGATGGAGATGATCCTTCTTCAATTATTGTGAGGGAACACTCTAACCCTCTTGTTCATTCTCTACATGAACATCCTGCAAAGTTTGACATGAGTGTCACGGGTACTTTTGTACTACATTTGGAGGAGGCTTATTCATCTTCATATGAGGCATCTTTGTCTTTGGATTGTGTTCTACACACATCGAGCTAGGATATTCTAGATTGACATCTTCAATTGTGTGGACTAGAGAATACTTAGTTGGAGTGTGTTAGCTTTTAACACTGACATGGATATACTTGAGCATAGTTCAGAGACATCACATATTATTATTCTTCCCACATCTTCCTTTTAGGGATGGGAAGACATCCTACATATCATCCTAGGTTTGTTTCTTCCTAAGGTGAGGAATTTTTTTCAATGAGATTGGATCATCTTCAACATTCAATGTCAAACTTCTACCATTGCAGGAGACTCAACATTAAGGGGGGCATGCATGGTCTCTCTTCCTCTCTCTTATGGGGAGATCTTTTTCCTCACATGGGGTTTGTCCCTCTCATTCATCATTAAGAGTGTTTTGTATTCCATCACTCTTTTGAGGAGTTTTGTTCCACTATATTTTCTACTTTTCTTAATGTTTGTGAGTGATTGCATTTGAATTTGTACATGGGTACCTAACATGCCTCGTATTAAGGACCATATTTGCATCATTTGTATTATAATCTACTTTGTAAGTTGCACTTAAGGGCCCGATGTTAGTGTAAATAGGTTTTTTACCTATCTAGTTGTCTACTAGGGTCTTATTTTCATGTTAAGTCCACTTAGGTCCTCGGTGTTTTTTTCTAAAATTCTTAGTTGTCTAGATAAGATCTTATCATATCCTATCTAGTTGACTTTTATTTAATGCGTGTGTCCTAATTCATTTAATAATGTTGAGGTATTTGTCTCATTATACAGGATTAAGACACATGTCAATATCTTTTCTAATCTATCTCACATTCTTTTCTTTATTAACAAGGTATCATATGTACATCCTAATTCAATTGAGTCAATTCAATGCCCACTACAATCTTGAGCATTGCATATTGGCTATAATCTTGTATCCATTATTGTAAATACATGTTCTTTCTTTCCCTCTTGTAGAAGGTTGTTTTTTAATTTTTGCAGGTGATCTTGAAGGCTTGAGTCCTTGAGTGACTCTAGCAATCACATCTTTAAATTTTATGTGTACACATCTCAAATTACTCATCTAGAATCAAATTTAGATAATTTTAGAAAGAAAAAAAGTGGTCACTTTTGACCCTCCTTTTTTGTTCCATTTTCATACACATACCCCTTACCATTTTCTCTATTCTTATATGGATTCATCTTATTCCTCTACTATTTGCATTATCTCCTATGATTTCCTCGTCAAACTTAACTACCCTAATGTGTTCTCTATATCTTCTGCATTCAAATTTTCTTTGTGTTTTTCTATGACCTTTAACATTTTCAAGTCCACTTTCTCTTCTCCCAATGAAATTGGCATCCTCTCTCCCTCTCCATGCAAGCCTTAACTCCATGTGGGTTGGACCAATTCCATGTGCTACTTGAGCAATAAATTCCCCAAACCCACAACAATGGTAGGTTGCCAAAATTAGAAAGCATCACTTCAGAAAATCAAAAAACAAAACTTAACAACTACCCCACACAACTAAAGGTTCAACCAAAACAACTAATCAACATAAAACATAATATTTTAGACCCAAGGTTAGCAAATCGACTCAACAAAGTGATCAATCCTTTGAAAAGAAATTTGATGTTTAAAATCATGAATAACAAAGACCACTAATTAGAGTCAATTCCAACACAGGGAGCTTTTACTAGGTTGACAATGGAGGGTGACTCTTCATCTCCCTCATCAACCTTCAAAGATTCTCTTACATTTGGTCTTTTGATTGGCAATTTCAAATAAATCCCTTTATGAAGAGATAGTTTTCAATGTGAATAATTCTATTCTATCCATATTTATATATGTGGCGATCCAATTTTGATCACTTCCATATGATCAAATGCGTCTCCTTGATTCATCCGGTTGCTCATCCCCTCTGACAATATTAATTAAAGCCATTTGTTTAATTAATATCTTGCATCTCGCACAAGGGTCCTAAAGTATTTAATTTGATACTTTACCCCTTTTTCTCCTCTAAATTAAATAAATATCCCCTTTTATTTAATTTAGTCATATTCCCCTTTTGAATTAAAATGCATTTTTAATTCATATTTTCTCTCTCATGGTCACATCCTCCAACTTTTGCAAGTTGGTCCCTAATCCATTTTAATTACTTCATCTTCTTCTAATTAACTAGGGTTAACATGTGCACACCCTTAATCATCATTAAGGTCACATCCTCCATAATTTCCCACTTGCCTCTAATCAGTCATTAGTACATCTAACTGAGTACTTGCACAACCTTAATCATTTGATTAGCCTAATCTAATCCTTATCCTATTTATGGCACATGTCCTTGAGTCAACCTTATTAAAGGCTTTCTCCTTTTGGACAAGGCATCCCCCTTCCCCATGTGAATTTTTAATTCACCTTTTAATCCCCCAAGACACCTAAATGGAATTTTTAATTCCTTCACTTCTCCCCACATGTCCTCTATTCTTTTTTTATTCTTTCTCTCATCCCCATGAGAATATTTGAGGAATTTTTAATTCCTCACATGTCCTCTCACCCACATGGGGACAAGGACCTCCTTTATGAGGAGATCTTGTCCAATCCCAAGGTACTTTGTACCCCCTCCATGTCATGTCCTTTTTCTTCCACCTCATGTACACTTCACCTTTTAGGGCTTCATCACATGCCACATGTCAAGATGTGAGGGCTTGTGAGTTCTCAACTCACCTTAGCCCTACATCTTGATGTTTGGTGGATCAATCTTGACCGTCCATTTCCCCTAGGATTTCCCAAAAATCCTATAAATACCCCCTCTTTTCTCTCATTTTGGGGAGATCATTTTGTGTAGCCAAACTCTTGCAGTTTTATTTCTCAATCCACACTTAGCTTTTTTTTTTATGTTTCCAAGCATCATTTGCATCTCATATCACACATCTTTTGTCATCTAAGGAGCATACACATTCAAGATCGAAGGGCCAACCAAAGGATCGACTCAACGCAAGGTATAAAGTTTCATTTCGTGGCTTTGTCTTGTTTTGTTTCCAACTTAGGCTAATCTCGAAGTGTAGGTTGTTTTAGTTGTTTATTTGTGCTCTTTAAATTGTTGCTTATTTTCTAACACTCTATTTCGACCTATCACATTTCTGGCACGCCCGGTGGGACCCACAAACGGGTCTTTTTCTTTCACGTTTGCTATTTTTTGCAGTTTTGTAGTCAGTCTTGGTGGCGGACGTCCTCTCCTTAGGTGCGGTGGTCACGGGTGGCGGTTTGTCGGGGGTGGCGGGCTGCGTCCCCTAACGAGTGCTTGGACTGTCTTGAGTCTGCGGTGAGGGCTGTCCCAGTCGTGGACTGTCTGGCCCGATGGCGGGCGCCATCACGGCGGCGAAATTAGCGGACTGTCTTGCTTGGCAGGTGCGGTGGCGGGCACATCGGTGATTGAGTGGCGGACTGTCCCTAATGAGTGATGCTTGTTTGTCTTAGATGCGGTGGCGGACCTGTCCTAATAGTGAATTAAGCGAGCTGTCTAACAGTGGCGGGCTATGCCTGAGAAAGAAGGTAAATTTGTTTCTTTCAAGTTTTCCCGAATTGTGTTTTGGTAAAATAGGAACATAGCTTAATTAAAGGGGTGTCAATAGACCTTGCTTGGCATGTTTGGGAAAGCTATTTGACGTATCCAATCCCCTTGCGCCATTTGGCGATCCTGGGTGACGAGAAATCGTAGCTTTCCAAGTCCTTTTTTGTCACCCTTTTTCAATTTCTTAGTGGGACGCAGCGGGGTTTCATCTCACTGAGGGGCGATTCCAACCAGCGTGCGGTGAGGTATATAAAGAAGCGCTGTACCTCAATCCAATACACACGTTATGATAGCTGGCTTGTCGGGATAGCGTGGTAGTCAGAGCCTTTGAAGTACTCGCTAAGGTTCCCGGAAACTCACGCTTATACTTGAGTTGGTGTTCACGGTTTGGGCCTCACGTACCGGGTGTATATCGAGGACTCCTTAGAAACCATGTGCATCCTAGAGTAGAAGACTTTGTTGACCATACCCCTTTCTACTAATTTTAGGGTTGTGTTGTTTGAACTGTCTTTCTTGTGCAAAAACCAGTGATTATCAGTTTGGCCAAGTCTTTTTATGATTGTTACACTTTGGGTCCTTTGCATTTGCCATCCATCAAAACATCAACCTTGAACTCATCCTTTGGCGGACTTGACCTTATCCTTTTGCAAACTTGTCCTGGTGCATTGGCGGACCTGTCCCAGTGCAGTGGCGGGCTTGTCCTGGTGCATTGGCGGACCTGTCCCAGTGCAGTGGCGGGCTTGTCCTGGTGCATTGGCGGACCTGTCCCAGTGCAGTGGCGGGCCTGTCTTAGTGTAGTGGCGGACCTGTCCCATTTCAGTGGCGGACCTGTCCTAATTCAGTGGCGGACCTGTCCCATTTCAGTGGCGGACCTGTCCTAATTCAGTGGCGGGCTTGTCCCAGTGCAGTGGCGGACCTATCCTTTGATCACCCTATATCATCACTTCGCATGCATTGTCCCTCTACTTTGACCATCGTTACGATCATTTAGCATCCAAAATAAGCTTTTGAACGTCCATTCCTAGCCTCCATCCCTTCATTCTAAAGGTCATTTATTCCGAACACTCTTCTGATTGTTTCGAGAGCCATACGTCTTCCCCAAGACGCTACCCATCCGTCCTAATTCCGTTTTCATCTCCGATCCCCGTTATTCCATATAAACCTCGTTGGAGTTGCCATCCAAGTTGACCTAGGTATTTATCTCTAATCGCAATCATCATAGCTGGCTTAAGATCGCTATCCGTCTTAAGTCAGTTATCCCTTTCGGCCCAATCAATCCGCTTCTATCTCAAGTTGGATTCGGTGTCGTTATCATACATCCACCTCTCAATCAATACCTAGTGTTACCAAGGATCCCTCTTAAACCCGGTTGTGGATCTCGGTCTTCGTCATACTTATCATCAATCCAATCCTGATCATCAGATTAATCCAATCCCTACACCATCAAACCTATTCGGATCAAAACCCGACATTCAGGTAAAGTCCAACATCTATCGATCAATCCAATCCCATCCCATCAAGCCAATCCACATCGGCATAATCAATCGTCATCCACTAATCTCCCATCGAAATTTAATCAATCTTGATCTACTTCATCATCTTGCATGCCCGTTCAAACTCGATCACAAGCAAAGAAAATGGCCGACCAACAAGCCCTAAATGCCCAATCGAACAACCCTCAAAATCCCATCAACACGGTCAACATCACATCCAATCCTAACTATGGTGCTAATATCCCTCACGATCCCCACAACGGCACCTCATCGCAATCCAATGTGGATGGTCAAAACACATCACCCCCTGGGGAGGAAAACATGGCCGAACAACCCGAGCTTACGTTCGAAGAACACTTTAGCAACCCTGTCAATGCACAAATGACAGAACGCCTATTCGAAAGACATGGGGACAAAATCTTGGCTCACTTGATTGACAAGGGTGTCAAGCTACCGTCAGGTGTTGACTTATCCAAGTATGGCACCTCAACGTCTAACGCCCCCCAAGGCTCACATGACACCCCTGGTAGCTTGTATGCCCCCATAGAAGGTTGGCATCAACCCGAATTTGGCAACGCAGTCCTGTATCCCGTTGGAAATCCCACGCATCCTACCATCTCGATCACGGGAGCACCTCAAGCCATTGATCCCAATGATCCCTATGCCTATGGCATGCCGCAAAACATCCCGCAACCACAACCATTAATGCTACCGGCATCGCCCCTTTCGAACCCGCTTCCTGTCAACACTGGGGGCAACCCTTTCGCTTCTCTGCAGCCACCTCTAGGAGCAACCAATCCTCCACCATCATCATTCCAACTTCCACCATCGTCCCAATCCAATGTCCCTCCACCATCGTCATTTCAACCTCCACCATCATCATTCCAACCTCCACCGTCGTCCCAATCCAATGTCCCTCCACCATCATCATTCCAACCTCCACCGTCGTCCCAATCCAATGTCCCTCCACCATCATCATTCCAACCTCCATCATTGCCCCAATCCAACATTCCTCCTCCATCATCGTTCATATCCCAACAACCTCCCCAATCCCACGCTCCCACTAGTGCTCAACAACCTCCCTTGCACAACATCTCAATCGCACCTCCATCTCAACAACAACCATTGGTCAATCCCCTATTCTCAGCACAACCATCACAACATCAACTGCAAGGAAATCCACCCCGGCCTTCAGCCCCGACCGCATCTTCGTTCCTTGCATCCATTTTACGCCCACAAGTGCAACCACAACATACCATCCCATCTCGCCCATCACAGGCACCACCTATGCATCAACAACAATATCAACAACCACCTCATCACCACAACTATTACAACCAGCAACAATATCAACAACAACCCTCCTATGGGGCATCACAACAGTCATATCAACACCCCCAATATCCGCAAGCTAATCAACAACACTTTCTCCACACTTCCCAACAGTACGCCACCCACAACTACCCAGCCAATCCATATCCTCCTTCGCAACAGCAACCTCTTTATCAACAAGGTCCCTTGGCATATCAGCAGGATGTGACGCCTCCTCATCCATACACCCATCTCCAAACATCCTCCCAGAATCCACAATCATCATATCATCAATATCCATCCAACACACCAGCCAATGCAGACATCCTGGAAATCAAAGCCGCACTGAAGGATCTCCAGGCAGGGACTAGTAAACAATCGTTCAAGTTCGAAGATATATGCCCCTATCCGTATGATCCCTCCATCTCATTGATTCCCTTCCCCAAACATTTTGAGATACCAAAATTTGACAAGTATAAGGGGAACAAAGATCCAAAGGCTCACCTGCGGGAGTTTTACTCCCAGTGTCAAGAAGTAATTCACAATGACAACTATCTCTTGCGTTTGTTCCCCCGAAGTCTGGGAAGCGACGCACTAGGGTGGTTCATGACCCTCGACAAGGGATCTATAAAATATTTTGCGGACTTGTCAGAAAGGTTTGTCTCCTACTTCTCCTTCAACTTGGAGAAGGATACTGATACCCTGGATCTTCTCAAAGAAAAACAACGTGAAGGGGAAACTTTCACTAGCTACCTTCAAAGGTGGCGTGCCCTAGCCAGCCGAATGAAAACCCCTCTGAAAGAAAAAGACATGGTCACCCTTTTTGTGGAGAACTCCCATCCTGACATGGCCCACAACTTCCGATTACATTGTGTCACCACTTTCGCAGAGGTAGTGGAGAAAGGACCCATCCTTGAGCGTGCCCTTATTGCTAAAGGGCACATCAAAATATATAACCAAGATAGGGAAAGGTCTTTCAATGACAAGCCACGTTTTTGGAACAAGAACAAGAATGCAGTGAATGATGGTGTCACTGACACTAAACACGTCCACGTAGCCAACACATCTCAGAAACAACAGCAATCCATGCCTAATGCCATATCTGTACCACAAGGGACGCCCCGTCCTCCCCAACAGTCCAATCAAAATAACCAAGGGAACAATAAACGCCAATATGCTCAACTAGGAGAACCCTTAAGTGTTGTCTTCAACAAACTGTTGCAAATTAGCTACCCGATCACGTATCCTGTCACCAAGCCGCTTGATGAATCCAAACCTAAGCCCGCATGGTTTAGGGAAAATGAATATTGTGAGTTCCACAAAATTAAAGGACACTCTTTGAATAAATGTCAGGGTCTCAAAAACTATGTCCAGGATCTCATAGATCGAGGTGACATCAAGGTTGACCCTAATCAAGCTCCGTCGTCCAATGCTC
>VDFB02006470.1:0-22343 GCA_007258455.2 Sequoia sempervirens
CCTTGCAAAAATCTTGGAGATGAATTTAGATATAGTGTGAAAATTAGAACATACTTGAAGGTTCTTAACAACTCTAATAGTTGTACTAGGGGCCATGTTTAACAAACCAAATGCAATTGCTAACTTTTCACTATGGTGGTAGATAAATGATTCTTTTTAGATTTTTCGGTTATGTAGGATAGGCCACTAGAGGATTGCATGTTGTTCTATATTTGGAATTATAAGTTTTAATTTTGTTTATTTGTTTATTTGTTATTTTATATTTAGTGGTTAGCTTTTTCAGATTTAACTAGGTGTCATCTTTAGCTACAGTTCTATTTTCAAGTAAAGTGCATATTTTAGGAAATTTGACTCATGGAAGGTAGGCCATAGTTTTAGTTCCTAGCCTTCTTCATCTATAAAAGAAAGGCTAGTGTGTGAGTGATTCATCAGTTCCAATTTTGAGCTAGTGCAATGCATTTCTTTTCAGATTTAATGAGAAGATAGTTCAGGGTTTGAGAATCCAACACTGTGTTTTCATCATTCACTCAAGTAAGTATAATGTGCTTGTAAATTCTTGTATTTGAATCCATAGTTGAATGGTTTGCAAGTTAGATTGTCTCTCAGGGTTTTCTTGAGAATGAATGACTTTCTATTTTGAATGAATTTATATTTTCTATGCACTAAATATATTTTTCTGCTGCCCTCCAATTCCTAGTTCACTTTTGAATAGAAAATGGAGTAAGTGCTAAATTCTATGGAAATCAAACGAGGTTTCATGTGTTTGAGTAAAGGATATTTCTAGGGGACTTGTTAAGTACGAACTTTGATATGAGCATAATTGCAAGTAAGAAAGAGTGCAAAGGAATCAACTACAATTGTACATTCTATACACTCAATATACTATGTATTTATTAAATAGTTGCCTATGACTCCATGTTGGATTTGTGTCAATCTATCTTGTAGTTTTTGTTATTAACACAAAATGTGTTTCCATATTGAGTTAGCTAAAGCTAAATATAATTAATTAGTTGTAGCTCTTAAATACTAAACAACAATCTTGTGCCATTTTATATTATTCATTTCCAATAATATGCTTGTGTCAACTTGCTACATGTTTGACACTTGACATCTAGTTTCCAAAAACTCTCTTCTTGACCTTGACTAGATTCAAGGGAATCTTCCTGTGACTATTAAGTCTTCTAGGAAATCCACATAATGAATATTACTCCAACACACCACAATTTGTGGTTAAATTCTTGGAGGTACACTTCATTACCTTTGTAGCATGGTAAATTCTTCCTAAAGCATCTTTTGAACGAATTCCCATCACTAGTGACCCCACATTATCACTTTTCATAAGAACCTCTTACTTGTGTCCTTTCCTAGCCACAAATTAGGTTCACACTCATCATTAGATGCCCATTTTCTTCAATAAAGGCTACTATCCTACACTTATCCTTGAATGGAGTGGCTTATCCTTTCAAATAATGCTTTAGTCCTTGAGTCATTGAAGTTGCCTACTTACCTTGGCCACTTGAATACTTTGTTTGCTATAACTTAGCCTTGAAGTATTGTAGTTTCTCCTTTCTCCTTTATCTCAATTTGGCTTTGTCAATGTTTGACTAATAAGTTACTTTCCTATTTTCACTACTTGAGGTCATATCATCACTTTCCAAGAAGTTTGATACATTCTTGCATGTACAATTGTACAACACATTATTTGTCTAAAACATATGTACATTGATTGTGATTTACAATAAAATGTTATCATATGACAAATTTTAGATGGAACACATATTGTGCTACAAATGAAAATTTACATCCACAATCACATAAGATTGTTTGACTCTAGCATTTCCTTATGCAAGGGATTTCCAATGCTTTTGTTATTTATTCAATTAGACCTTCTTGTAATATTCTTCAAGCTCCTAGTGGGAACCATCTCTTATTGCCACTCTTCCTGTTAATATGACTATGATCTATAAATAAATTCCAAAACTTATTAAAGATAGATTTAATATACAATTCACAATGAGTCCATGTCTGGTGCAGGAGCACCAACTAATTGGCATTTGAATTTTCTTGAGTTTGGTTTGATATAGGTTTTCTAGGATGTTTAAGGTCATTTTGTGTGTCAATAAGGCCACATTGGCCACTTGAATGTATTTAGAGATCATTTTTGAAAAATAATGTTGAAATGATGTAAATAATGCTCAAGAGAGCAAACTATGTAAATAAGGCTTATTATGGGTTTATGAAGGGTTTTAGTGTTGGAGTCTAAGGTTTTCAGAATAAGGTCTGGTTTGAGAATTTTATATGGTCTTGGATTAGTTTAGAGGTATCTAAGATGTTTTGGGGGTTTATGATGCAAAAAGTGCAAAAATGGTGAAATTGGAAAAGTTGTCAAGTTGTAATTGAATAAAAATGCAAATTCAGGGATACCAATAGTCAGGAGGGATTTGTAAGTTGATGAGTCAGTTTGGAAGGATTTGTTGAGTTGTAAATGTGTAAATAAGACTCCTCCAATGATGAAAAGTGTTGTTGAAATATCTAAGAATGAGATCTAATAAAATATACCCCTGTTTCATTTGTAATTCTATATTTTTACATCAAAAACTAAACTTACAGGCATTTGTACGTGGTCGTACAGTTGTATTTTGCTCAATTCACCTAGAACACCATTGTATCAATATTCTAGTTTTAATTTGAAACTATATAGGAGGTGGTTCATTAACTTTGTAGAGTTTTATTGACAAAATCCCAGTAGCAGGCCATGAATACCCTGTCAAGGGTTTTGAAGTCTTGAAAATGTTTTAAGCCCATTCCACAAACTGTCATCACTGTATCTCTATGGAATGGGCATGCTATGTTAGTTTAGGATGGTTGGAGGTTAGTTTTTCTTTGAGTGGTGAGTTTTTGGGGGTCAAAACCCTGACTGTCCTGATGAAAGTGTTGAATTAGAGTGTGAAAAAACATGGTTTTGAATGAGAGTTGAAAGAAATGAGTTGAGGGGAGGCTAGATGATGATTTTGTGAGTGAGGGTAGACATTTTTAGAGGTTTTTACGGTGGTGGAAATTTTTTAAGAGATTGGGAATGGTGACTTGAATAAACTCTACTATTAAATGGTGAAAACAAGGGTTCCTTGGAGTAGCAGGTAAAAGAAGGTTAGGAGGTTTAAAAATTGTTGAAAGTGCCTATTTGTTGGTTTTCAAGAAGGTTTGAGCAGTTTTCATAGGTTGGTGAAGAGTTTGAAGAGTAGTTGCTTTGAAAATAGACCTAATTGGTCTTTTAGGGCAGTGGTGTAGCTGGGTTTTGAGTGATTTGTTCAAAAGAATCCCTAATTGATTTTGGAGTCTGCTTAAGATGGACAGAAAGGGTGCTCATATCAGTTATGAGATTCTACAGATGTTGAGTGGATTGTGAGAAAAGCAGAAAAACATAGGTCCGTTGATCTACTAGCAAAGGATAGGGTTATATAGAGAAAAGGGCATTGAAGGATTTTTTGTATTTAATCATTGTTTGATTAATTTTGTATTGTGTTGTAAAGGCTAAAGACCATCCTCCCTTGCATGAATTACCTCTCAGTAGCCCTTGTACTCCAATAGGACCTTGTGCATGGATTAAATTAGTACCTATTTCAACCTCAAAAACAAGATCAAATTAAGCTCCATATTTATTTTGTTCCTACATTATGAAACACAAATATGCTATTTAGCAATGAAAACTTATGTGGCATTAGCATCTTTAGTCACAATGCAATTTATGTGTGCACTCCCATGTTCATGCAGGGAAGAATGCATATCAATGATAACTAAACTATGAGATAAAGTAATGTTGAATCCATAACATCTCCATAGAAATAAGTAGTTTCATTTAGTCAAAGGTACCATGAAGGTAGAAAAAAAGGAACCATAGAAAATCCAACCCGCAAATAATTTTTGTAAAATCATCTTGAAATTAATCTCCTAATTGCAATTAGCTTGCTTGATCACTAGAAGTTGGGTACTATGTAAACCTTGCACCAACAACCTTAAGTGTTTTCCTACTTGGTGTACCACATCAAGGAGAACCATTTACACTAGAATCGACTTGTAACAAAGTCCCCATAACATAACCACTAGCAAGAGCACCACTAGAAGGAGCATTATTGATCGTGAATTAGAGAATTATATTAATAGTCTAACTTCTTCAACGTTTTATCTTGTAGTTTTCCATTGGCCACATTGGTGTATGGAGCCACCTCGAATCAACTATGTAGTTATTGACATTAGAATCTTCATCTCCTTTTTATACAAGGGACTTATTTGATTAGCCATTTTTTTTTCTGATCTCTTGGCTAAATTATTTACTGTGCACATTATGTGGTGCAGGAGCACCAAGCAAATGAACATTGCTCTAGGAGGGTTCAGTATGTTAGATCTAGGTGTGGTGAGTCTTTTATGTTCAATAAGGTCTTATTAGACCATTTACATGTATTTGGGGTGGTTTTGATTCATCTTGAGTCATTTTGTGTCAATATGTCAAAAATTGCAAAATAATGCAAAGTTGTAATACAAAATTGCCAAATGTTGTAAAAGGGCATATGAAGAGTAAAATTGTCAAAATTGTGTTAGTAATCAAGTGATTTAGGTTTTTTAGGGTCCATTGGGACTATTTAATGGAATTTGAATTTTTTGGAGGGTCATTGGAGTCAAAAATGCAAAAATTACATATTTTGTAACAATTGTCATATTGAAAGTGCAAAAGGTGGAACACCAGTTCAGTCATGTTGGTTTAAAAGGTTGTTGAGTCAGTTTAGGAGGTTTGATCTGGTGGGAAAGGTGTTAAAAATGTTGTATAAACTTTAATGCAAGGTTGATTCATATTTTGTGAAGGTAAATCAAATAAAGTTCCTTGTTTTTGCCAATTTTTTGTGTTTTTCCAAAAAAAATTCAGTTTCAAGGATTTGTATGGTTCTGTACATTAAGTTCTTGGTTTCTAATGATTTAAATTTTGTGGGAAGGAGACCTATATCCATTTTGGATTTTGAGTGAGGAAATTTCATTGAGTTTTGTACATTTGGTGGCACAATTACTATAGGCGGTTGAAACTAGTGTTTTGAGGGTTTAAATTTGCTAAAATAGGACATCTCATTATTGTACATGTGGCTCAATGGGATGTCCCAGATAGGTTGGAATAGGTATAAATAGGGTGAATAATGAGTTTTTTTGTAGGGAATTTCTTTTGGTTAGTTTGGCATGATGCCCTAGGTGGAAAATGGTGCAATTTTGGGTGAAATTGGGTGGTTTGAGTGAGCAAATGATAGAAATCTTGGGGGTAGCAGATATCTCTTGATCTTTTGAGTTTTTTCAAGTCTTTTATGAAGTGTTAGAGGCATCGATTGGGTTAGATAAGACCTGGAAGGTTTTTTTTCAATAAACCCTTCTACTTTGCATTTAAATGGAGGGTTTTGTAGTACAGCATCATAGTGATCATGGAACTGATGAATGAGGGTGGATTTTTTTGTTTTGATACACAATTAGTGACTTTCAATTGATTTTGGGTGTTTTTCAAGTGTTTATGAAGTACCTCCTTTGTAAATTTGGGTTTTTTGGTGTCCTAAGAACAAGGACAGTCTAGTGATTTTCAATATTTCTTCAAAGAAACCTCATGGTATCCATTGAGATGTTGTGTTGGGTTTTGTGGTGAGCCTAAATTGATTTTTTTCAGGCCTTGGTATGGCCTTCTCTAAAAGATAACTCCATAGTGTGGTTTTTGAGGGCTACAAGCCTCTTGTTGGGTGTTGAGACAAGTTGAATAAAAAGGTGTTGCAAAGGTTGATTTCTTATTAAGATCTGATCTGTTTGAGTCTACCAGTGAGTCATCACCACCTTGCTTACATCATTATGACTTGGATTTTGTTATGACTTCAAAATTAATGTATTGATGATGACCTTTTGGTTTGAAAATGATGGAGTGCCCTCATGCTAGCTGCCACAACATCCTCTATGCATGACTGTCATCATTTTTTATTGATACTCAATGACATGACTATATTTAGATGTATTATACTGTCCTTAGATACTCATGAGGCTAAGACTACATTCTTAGTGCATTGGATGATGACTGTTACTTGTCTGTTGCTCATTTTTGACCTGCAACTCTGTCTCATGGATATGCTTCTTTTAGATCCATCAACAACTTATTGTCCTTTATGACTGGGACTCAGGGCTTTATGACTGAGAATGAAAATGTTGGTGTCATTGTTTTCTTGCATTGTCTTTCTAATAAATGAATTTCAATAAGTAATGTTTTCCTCTTGATTTCTACTGTCACTTGCTCATTCTTTTCACTATCATTTCTCTGCCCTACTGTCATGAAACCATCCTTGCGATTTGCACTTTGAGGGTTTTGCACTCATCTTTCAATCACAACATTCATGAAATGACATTCCTTTATCTCAATCATGCTACTAATGAACTCTATGATTTGAATGAGGGTATTGTTTTAAAAGTGTTTGCATACATACACACTTTTGGTCATTCATGGGCATTAGTCTAATTTATTTCTTCTTTTTCATGCATATGTTTTAAAAGTGTTTACGTACATACAATTAAAATTCTTAGTTAATGTTGTTAAGAACTTAATACAGCTCGACTTAGAAAATTGTTTGGAATTTTTAGCATGATCTAATGTCCTATCATTTGTATTCATTTTGTGCATCTGCCCTAAAAGATAATAAATTTTGTATATTCTAATGTCAAACTGTTTTGAAGTCAATAAAACTTGCAAATAAGCTGACTTTTGTTCTGTGATAGGGTATGAGTCAGCTCGAATTAGAAGATGAAGTGGAAGATGATTTAAAATGTGCCACTGTAGAATTTATCAAAGATGGTGATAGTACAAATAAATTGAATCAGGTTTTACAACTTACAGGCTTCAGTGATCCTATATATGTAGAAGCATATATTACAGTTCATCAGTATGATATTGTCTGGATGCTACAGTAATCAACCACACAAAGGAAACACTTCAAAACCTTTGTTTAGAATTGGCTACTATGGGTGATCTCAAATTGGTTGAATGACTGCAAAATTATACTCTAGCTCCAGAGTCAAGCAAGCAAATAAAAGTAAACATAAAAGTGTCTTCAACCGAAATTGGTGTTATATTCGGTAACATTGTTTAGGAGACTACAAGTGTACTGGACCGCAATGTTGTTTTTTTGAATGACATACACATTGACATTATGGACTACATCTCCCCAACCACTTGCCCTGATGTTGCTTCTAGGAATATGTGGGCTGAGTTTGAGTGGGAAAACAAGGTAAATCAAATTATTCTCTTGGGTGGGAAAATAAATTTAAAGTTGCCAGTAATTTTCTTTCAAATTTATATTGTACCAAATTTAAACAATAGATTAATCTAAACAATGACATATATACTCCCAATGAGTATTGAGCTTGTACTTTTTCTATTAGGTGGTTGTGAACACAATTATTCATGATGAGAAGGAGTTCCTAAACCATATTATGTGATCAATAAATATGAAGTTCCTCAAACCCCTATAAGTATTTCAATTTTCTTAACTTTCATATTTTTAGAGTAATCTGGCTTGGTCTGCATTGCATTAAATATTGCTAAATGGTTCATTTACCACTAGAGAAACACAATGTTACAGACAAGACTATAATTAACCATTATTTTTTATATAGATCTGCACTAGATGGAGATTGTGGATTTTTGGCTGCAAATTTGTATGCAAAGAGTGTATTTGGTGAGGATGCTCTTGTGAATGTTAGTGTTGAGAAACAATTTGATGGAAAGCTGAGTGGTTATATCAAGATAAGAATTAAAACCAAGGGAATTGCATTGATTTTGGGTGATAAGATCACACTCAAACAAAAGGGCTAAGTATGTGTTGATTGGTGGTTGCTTGAATTTTGCTTCTAGGTTTTCTATAAGAAGTTTTTCCACATTGATATCTTTATCTGCTTACAATTTTTCATAATTAACAGTTATAATTTTGACTGCTCAAATTGGATGAGTGGTCATTGAAGCCCATTGGTTGATCTTTTAGAACTAGAAGAAAAATCTTTATGGTTGGGATGAGAATTATGTTTTTGCAACTTGTTTTACTTGTTCACTAAATATTTTTCCATAGGTATGCTTTTTGGCCTTGGCAAAGATGGGTATGGTCTTGTGCAATGTGGTCATGCATCAATCCTATATTCACCTTGTTTTTTTCTACATTTAGGGTTTTCCAGGCATGGGTGTTGGGGTTGGAGTTGAAGGTGGAGCATTGGACTTTCTTCACAATAACCAATAGGTATAATATGTTAGTACAGTTTTGCATTAAACACTTAACAAAGCAACTTTTGTTTCTCTTCACAGCTTGAATGTTTAGTTAATTGAGAATGAAATGGTTTGAGATTTTGTTTCTAAGCAGTATTAAATGCTTGTGGGATTTCCAACATTGGTTTTTGTCTCAATTTTGTCATTGATTATATCTTGGATTATTCAGTTTCAAGCCCTTTGCACAATGGTTCAATCCAATCCCAAAATTTTACAAGTTTGTTGAATCTATCATGTCATGTTTGAGTTCCACATGTGCTTTATCTACATATTTTGTTTATCTTTCAAGAGGATTGCTTCACAACACTCCTATGAGTAAATTTTGAATATTTTGTTGTTTCTATAAGTTCTGTAGAAAATGAAATATTACTTTTAGGTGAATTGTAACAAACACCCACCATCATTGCAATGCACCATCGATCATAGAACACCTTTATGTTTAGAAGTTAGAATCCATGTAAAAAAGCTTTCCATTCCATCATCATGTTTTGATATCTGAACCTATGCTTGTTTGAGTGTGGTCTACATTAATAAAAGGCATTAATTTGGGGTGCAAGTTTGACACAACTGAACTTGGGTTTATGATGTCAATTTCTTTGCCTTGCTGCTAGGTGATGGCTAGCTAGACTAGGATGGATTCTATTTTTCCTGATATTCCTTTGGTTTAAGTTCAACATGACTATCTTTTCTACATTCATTTTCTAGAGCTAGATTTTGATATGGGGGAGAATTCATGTTCCTTATACATATATCTCAAGATTCAAAAGCATAAAAGGAAATTAGTTATAGACTTCAAGTTTCCACAATTCATAATGTAAAAGTGATTTGTTGGAAATTGTGATTTTCCACAATTTCTAGATGAGCGCATTGCATGTTAGCTTTAGGATATTCAAGGTTTCTAATCAGAATTTTTTTTCTTTATTCTAGATAAATTTTAATTTTTAACACTCTCCCAGTATCATTACAAAGCCACTGGATATACATTACCAAACTCAGTGCACATTTTAGACTTATAGGTCATGCCTTAGAGGTTTGTATTCCACCCATTGTGTCAGGGATTTGCACCTAAGCTTGTAAAGGTTTGTCCAACATTAACACAACCACATTTGTATGGACAATGTGCTCAACAGGTTGGGTATGAGTCATCATTGTGGCAGTTACACCTTGCCACTAGATCATGTCCCACATAACTGAAATGAGGTTAATATTTAAAGATATTCCTTTCTTAACTTCAAAAAGGCTCCCTTTTTGCTGGGTAGATAGAGGGATCATTCATCCTTATACCATGTTAGCAATATAAATTTATAACTTGGACACAATATGCATGAGATGAAGAAGTGAGACTATTGGAATTTTACTGTTCTTATAGCCTCTGCAAATTGGTGTGCATTCCCTTTAAGAGAATAGCCACACATCCAGACTCTTTACTAAGATGCCATGATGAGCATGGCATGGCTTTTGAGCTTTGAGCTCGACTCAATTCTTAAAATAGAAATTGAAGAGAAGCTCAAAATCAAACTGAGCACTGAAAAGGACTTTGGGAAGCCTAAATTTCAAAACTGAAATAGCCCATAGATTATTCAAATGTCTTATTGGGGTCTTTAATGAAAATTATCTGGACATGCTTTTTCTATGTAGAGGGATTCTTTATTGTTTCTTTCATCGTTTCATGTGATAATATTTTGGATCTGCTTTAGGTTTTGAATGTTTCAAATTAAGTATAAGTTTTTGAAGGTAGAAAGTAAGTTTGTCAAGGTCAATCATATTTTATCAATTGTATCATAGGAGCTATGTAAGAACTGCTTGAATTTGTGTCTTTCTCTGAAATCGGATGAAGTTATTGTTAAACCATATCATATGTTTCAGAGTGCTTCATTAATTCAAATATTTTGAGAGCATCCTTGCAAAATCCATTTTGTGCATATCCTGTAATTATCGCATTCCATGAGATGACATCTCTTTGAGGCATTTCATCAAAGAGTTCACATGCCTTCTGTACGTTTCCAAATTTTGCATACATATCTAATAGAGCATTTCCAACCATAATATCTGACAAAAATCCCCAATCTATTATTCTCTAATGGATGTTCATACCTTGATCCAAAGCTCCCATTTTGGCATAGGCAGGGAGGATGCTAGCATAGGTTGTGGAATTTGGCTTCACACCTGCTAATTGCATTTGCTTGAAAGTTTCTAAAGCCTTTTCAGAAAATCCATTTTTTGCATATCCTGCAATCATCGTATTCCATGAGATGGCATCTCTTTTAGGCATTTTGTCAAAAAAATTCACATGCCTTGTCTATGCTTCCACATTTTGCATACATGTCTACTAGAGAAGTTGCAACTACATCTAACAAAATTCCTCTATTATTTATGCTTTGATGGATGTTCATACCCTGTTCCAAAGCCCCCATTTTGGCATAGGAAGGAAAGATGCTGGAAAAAGGTTGTCAAATTTGGCTTTATACCTTTCTATTATATTCTTTCTTTGACTTGTTATAGGAGGTTATATTTCATTTAAGTGATTTGATCTTGTTTGTTTGATGATTGGATAATGGTCCCATAATCTTGGTAGACATGATCCCTTGTACTGATTTCCATCCTTATGAACTATCCTCCGCAACTGAATTGAAAATGAACCAGGAAGCTTGAATGACTTGTGTTCAATGATCTTGTGTCTGAGTTCATTGCAATGAAGAAATTTCATGAACTTTCTGTGTTATGTGATGTTGAGGTGGCTCTCATTGTTTGCTCCAGTAGAGGAAAGCTCTATGAGATGTCCAGTGAGAACAGGTATGTTTCATGCTATCTTACCCATTTTTAAGTAAGAGCAAAATATAACACTGCTTTATTGTGGTATGTGCTCTACATAACTATGAAAAATAAATTACTCCAAATCTCTTGATCTTTAACCATACAAATCAAAATGGTGTTCTTACATATTTAGTTTCCAAGTTTTATATTGTTAAAATGTGTCTCTAAAACTAGAATGCAGTCCTACACTAGCTATAATGTATTAGTTGAAAGCTCAATGATAGAGTCTTTTGATCTTAGAGTTCATAAAAATGTATTAGTTCATAGCACATTGCCAGAGTATTATAAAATTTACTTATATATTAGATAGATGGCTTTTAAGACAAACCATTTGAATAAGTGGGGAGCACTCAAAAACTAGAGTAATTTATCCATCATTGCATAATTTATCCATCAATTACATCTCTTTGAGGCATTCCATCAAAGAGTTCACATGCCTTGTGTACATTTCCACATTTTGCATACATGTCTAACAAAGCATTTCCAACCATAATATCTAACAAAAATCCCTCATCTATTATGCTCTGATGGATGTTCATACCCTACTCCAAAGCTCCCATTTTGGCACAAGAAAGGAGGATGTTGGAATAGGTTGTGGAATTTGGCTTCACGCCTGCTAATTGCATTTTCTTGAAGGTTTCTAAAGCCTTTTCAATAAATCCATTTTGTGCATATCCCACAATCATCATATTCCATGAGATGGCATCTTTGACACCCTTCAATGCTCCCAGTTGTCTACAAATAGTGTGATCATCTCTTTGAGCACATCGTGTGATTTGGATTCTGGATGCAATTTGCTTAATTTTCCATTGGGAGGATTCTTGTGTTTCGCTGGGAGTCACGTCAAAGTCCCATTGATAGCCTGAGTAGTTCTAAATCAATAATTGGTAGGACTCTTGTGTGCAATTGGGAGTCATATCAAAGTCCCACATATAGCTCCGGGTGATCCCACAATAGTGGTTTACAATTTTTGGCCAAACTAGACACTTAAATAATTTTTTTAAACTAAATCTTCACTTCGGGCAACCTATAGCAATTAAATCATGAGGAATTTGAAAATGATGCAAACTAGAGTTTCCGAAATTTTGTCTGTAGATTCTAACATATTTTTTTCAAAAATTTTGGAATTATATTACCTCTTTTTCCATCTCCACACAAAACTATTTTTTTAAAACAAATTTTTAAAAGTGTCTCTCATCGTATAACACAAACTTTTTTCCATCAAGGATAAAATTCTAATTCTTTTGAATTTAGATTTGTAACTCGACATCTAGTAAGCTCCACTTGGTTAGATAGTTTCTTATTGAATATTTTTCTTTAATCAAGTTTCAAAGTCAAACCACCCAATCTACATAGTGCAACCGTATAACGCCATGAACTTTTTTACATGCATCAAAAATTCAATTTTATTTTTTGTTGGATCAAAAATTTCAATATCCTGGTGCACTTATATTTTCAAAAAAATTGATAATTTGCTATTTTTCCACATGTGTAGAACAAAGAGCTTGATTTTCAAAGTGAAAAACTTTACATTCATAAGAGAAATAAAAAATAAATATAATAATTAAATTAAATTTATTGTAAAATTATACTTTTTAAAAGCTTATAATAAGGACTACATAACTTAAAAACAAATTTTAAATGAATTCATTTGATCCCAAAAGGTAAATCAAAAGTGGTTTTTATCAGCATTTTGATAGTGTAAAAGGAGACTCCATTATAGGTATGGTTTAAAACTAGTGAGGTTCCTATCCAAGGGGGTTTGGTCTAAGATAGTTTGATCACACCTCTTCACTGGAATGCTTTAAATGGAAATTTTATGGGTTAAATCATTATATTTTCAAAAATATGTGATTTCAGCAAAATCAATCTCAACTGTAAATTTAAACCACTATTAGACAACACCTCCATGGCACTCAAAATCAGCAGCGAGAGAGGTGGACATTGGCAGGAAAAATATTGTGGTCCCTTTGATGCCCTAAAAAGGGAAAAGATCAGTTTGAATTTTTCATCGATTGGAGAAATGAACATCAGCAAGTTTTATGGTTGGACACACAAGTTATTGGGTGAGTTACTTCCAGGCCTTAACTAATCTGCAAGTACTCATGAATCATGTGAGTAACTGGAGATTTTTTGAACTATGATTGATGCCTTTACTGTCATCAGGGAGGGTATAGTCTTCTCTTCTAGTGCTATGGATTAGATCTAGTTCATCTAGCACTCTAGCATCATTGGTTCATCTTGTTTGGTGATGAGTCTGATCTCTTGGATTTTTGGTCTATTTGTTAGACTATTTATAGTCATCCAATTCGTCGCACAGGTTTGTTAGACTATTTATAATTAAGAACATCACACCATAATATTAAATTTTTAAAACACAAGTACAAACCACATTCATGAATGATCCACATTACAAAACTTATACAGTCAAGACATTTATATATTAAGATTACATCCAGTGAGATTCTTATGAGTCTCAATACATCATGATGATGGTACAAAGAGTACACACATAAACATGAGATAAATATATACAATAAGGGTATAGATCTCCTCATATCAAATATACACATCCAAAACACGTTCAGAGTCCACTGTCATGAGCAATGAAGTGTCAAGAACCAGCTACAAGTATAATTTCATCTGTAAGAGTTTTCAAAAAAGGTATAGCATAGTTTCCACCCAACCACATGGAACCCGATGGTCCACTCCCTCCATGCTAGGAGATAATTATAGGTCCAACAGACAATCAAACACACAACAAAGGACATACATTACATTACATGGTTGACAACATAGAATGACATGATAGAATCTGAATTACAAGATCACAAGTAAACTCTCAGATGCAAAAATAATAACATAGGTGACTCTACAAAAGAGACCACAAACATGCTTCAGGATAGAGTGTCATCACATAGTTGTTCTAAGTTACCCTGGTGAATCTTCCTAGACTACCGGCGCTCATCCAGAGTTACCCTGACAGTCTCTTCCGATTTCCGTCCCCTAGACATACTCATGTGGAGTCGAGTTACCTTTCAGGAAGATAAGGTAGACAACTAAGCCATTCCAGGCCTTCTCAATCTACCCTTAATCTGAACGAGCATTAAGGCACTAGGTGAGGCATTCCGTTTATCATTATTATTTAATGAATTCCCAAGTTTATTTATTAAAGTTTTCATTGAATTACAAGAAACCCACGATAGGTTACCCTGGAAACCACTTAGGATTCTGGCCCCTATCGTAAGCCACCCTTCCTAGAAACATGAAACAATATCAAAAATACAAAGGACTGCCAACATGCGTATAAAACAACACCATAGTAAAACATATCTCATATATAGTCCAATCATAGAATAATTCAAACATCTCAAAGGTAAAAAAAAAAAAAAATACATCGTGCAAGGCTTAATTCCAAAATACCACATAGGTATGATATGCAATGAGCAAGACTAATTTCACAAATAATGATATCAAATGAATACCATGTCACACATAAAATATACAAATCATTCCAAGTGATCCCTAGTCTCAGGAAACTTAAAAATTTACAATTCACATAATTTTAAACTATGTGTACATTCTTAAATTATAGCATGTACATAGTCCACCAAATATAATCATTCAATCTTCAAAAATAAAGATAAAAAACCTAAAAGATGATCCCATGGTCATAACCAAAAGTCTTATATAACAAAATACAACTAAGATCTTCCTTGATTAAATATAACACAAACCACTATTGTTTCGATGTAAATATATATATTCACACCCAAAAGAATCATTTTGTTTCAATATAGTCTTTATAATGTTCTATTTTCATAGCTATATATTTAAATAAACTAAATAAATTAAATAATACATATATCTATATATTCATTTTGATTCAGCTAAATGTTGGCTTAAAATAGAAGACATCCACATATAGCCAGAATTACACAATCTATAATTTATATACACATTTATATTACCAACAGCCACTTCAATTTGCACAATAAATTCAAAATAAAACATATATATTCGCACTACATGCAAATGTTCAGTTATCTAAGATAACAAAATACACATCTACACTAGAATTTATAAACTTAAGGCTTACTCATGATTCATTTTAATAATTTATACAAACTCAATGCTGCTACCACACACGAACAGGCAGTCATAATGCCATGCAAAAGAGATATAGAATTAGCATGCTAATGTTTAGGAAATTAAAAAAAAAACTCTCAAGACAAGATAAACGATGAAGTATATGATGATTTCAAGGCAGCCCAAAGATCTGACAATTAGATTATTGGCAAGAAGACAACGTTGGAAACATTAAATTAAGAGATATCATTATGCAATGCAAAACAAGGCCTTCTATCAACTTAATCGGTTATAAATTCCATAAAATGGAAAACAAAGAATATCGACGTATAAGATAATAATGGAACGAATTATACACAAAGTTCCAAATAACATAATCTCTTAACTCTGTTGTATAATTCATTTCTTTACACTCAAACTATAAATTTAACAAGCAATGATAATTAAGAAGGGCATACAAATAGAAGTTTGGCTAATTGAAGAATACTCTCAGTGATATATGCATTTACTATCCCATGATAGGCGGCAGCTTAATCAAATACCAATATCTCAGACCAACCCTTATATTCAATTTGCTAGTTGACTATTTATGAGTTTCCTCGACTAAGTTCGATATGACTACCACTGTACATAATAGATAAATGATGAAATCTTCTTACGCATTTAACTAAAGCAAAGTACGCATGGCAAAGGTATATATATATAAAATGTAACACTCACAATCCTAAATCACATTCAGCTGGTAGAATTAAAGCTCAGAACTATCAGTTTTGGCCGGTGCATTGAATGAGAACTAGTCTAAACTAGAAATAACAACTATCCATTGATGGCAACGAAAGGGAACATCCTACCTTTGATATCCTACCAATGAGTTTAAGCTACAACAATACCTAAGATCAATAGAAATGATTGATCTTCAATCGGTGGCATGCAAGGCTGATAAAAAAAAACATAAATCTCAAGTAAATCAAACAAGATCGAATATATGGCAAAGTGCTATGATCCTTTAGAATACCAAAACAAGTATACTAGGAAAGCAATGACAAAGGGAGAAGAAAAGACACACTCATAAATAGAAATTAAAATCTTGTTTAAGACCTACTTATTGTGAGAGCCTACGTCATTCCAAGGAAAGTCGAGCTCTAAAAGGAAAAGTGATGGGATGTTACAGATTATGAGGAATAGCTTCCGCAGCTAAAAGATTGGTGCCCACTATCCTTATGAATGAACAAGATATAAAATAAATTCAGCTAGAATGTTTGGCTGCAGGAAAGTTGGAACTGTAGCCGTTTTCGATTAGGAAACTCTAAGCATCAATAAATTAAATAAGCACACTAAAAACATAACATCCTATTTTCAAGTGCTACATTTGCATCAGAATCAACATTAATAGTGAGGTTATTTAAATCTATACGCCATGTTCAAGTGCGACAGCTATGATAGGTTGCTAATGGAACCATAGAAGGTTAAACAAAATTCTCCTATATCAATGGATATAAAATTCAAATGCTAGTGCGAATGATTTCTACCAAAGTAACACAAAAACTAGGAATTGAAAACATTCTAAATGATTATTAGTTATTTTCCATCGATTAATAACATATGTATTAATACTTTCACCATCTCCAGATTTAGTGCTCGCCTATAGGAGGATAAATATCACCCATAGTTACGGCCAATGAAAGAAAATTAGGCGACTATTATGCGATTCCACCCTTGGTAAACATAAGCGACTACAAAGATTAATGTCGACTTCACAAATAATGAGTTGCAAGACTTTCAGTATCACCACTGTAAAGAACTACAGGGAAATCAATAAATCAGGGACAACGATAGTTGACAGAATATCATACATCTAAAGCAAATAGGTGGCATACAAAACTTGTCTAAGGCCAATCAAGTGATTGGCTACCATAAAGATTCACCCTAATCTGTAATTTCTTATTAAAACCCAAAATCAACAATCAAATTTAGTAACGCAGCTTATCTAATGATAGGTAGAGACTACAAGGAGTAAAGTTTAATGATGCGGCAACACAAGACAGAGTTAAGTACGCAGGTCTTATATGGAAAATGAGTAAGGAAGCGGCAAGAATGCCCCTACAAAGGAGATGGATGGAAACCAATGTTAAAAGAATCCATTAAGCAATTTACATGACAATAGAAAATAGAGACTGTAATTAGATTGGTTGTAGGGGCTTTGATAATGGAGATGGATGTCCCTATTCCTAAAAAGATTTTTATTCAATTTTAATATTATTTTCCTCGAATCTTTAAAACTAATCAAAGAAAATTTTGTTTTCTGATGTCTGTGCAGGTAAATCAACAAGCAAATTCAATACCATAATGACATTCAAAAGACTCTGTTCAAATATACACAAAATAAAGAAGAAAACCTAGATTTTCAACCAACTTGAATATTACAATCTTCAGATTCAATCCACAGCCAAAAATCCCAATAATATACTTGCAATTCAAAATTTGAGATAAAAACTTTTTTTAGAACCACTGTCATGCCAAAAAAAAATTCCTAAATGTTGTTGCCATGAAAATTCTTCCAAAATATTGTCGTGCAAGAAATTGCAACCCCTCAAAGCTTATCAATCCAATTAATTACCTCAAGTCACAACTTAACTGATTGTAATCATGCATTCCAAAGATTTCTCAATCAATTATAAACATTAAATATCTAAGATATTTTCCCTCAACTCATGTTTTCAGATATTTTAACTTATTGAAAATAAACTCTTTTAAATTGTCATTTTTTCACATAATTCCTATTTGCACAATTAAATGCAACAATTTATATTTAAATAATTGTCTTTCCACATAATTAATATTCTCTTTTAGAATAAATAACTTGTTTAATTTAACTTAATAAATTAAACCATAAACATAAACATAAACGTTTAATATAATATTTAAACAAATATATTAACAAATTAGCCATTTAACTAAATTAAACAATAATTAATTTCCAAATAAAATAACACAAAAAAATTGACACGACAAGACAAAACAACAAACAACAACGAGCGACAATTGGATACTTGTTCAATGAAGAACAATGGTTAAACGAGGACCTGACACTATCTCTGGTTCAACATAATTTCATTGGATTAGGGTACGCTCAAACTTGACAAGCAGGTGGAGCCGATACCCAGTACCGGTATCTGCATAAAACATCACTTGTTAAACATATTATCATATATTGGAAAAACACACCGTGAAGAAGAATCGCAGCGCAACAGGGTACTCGGAAGTGAGTAGTGCTACACTATCTTCTTCACCAGGACTGACAAGCATCATAATATCATAAACACCAATCACATCATGATAAGCACATTAAAACTCAAAAACAACATATCCATAACACACACGCATCTATCATAATTCCTTCATACAAACTTAACCAGACAGTCTCGATATTAAAGGAATTATCCAAAGAGTTTAACAACTAACACCACATTAGTGTTGTAACTAGAAGCAATACAATATAGTATCCAAATAGGAAACGACTAGCAAAGAACAAATGGTTGGTACACAAAAGTAACCTAATTGGAGGAATTACTACATCCTCCCCCCCTAGGATAAGGCTTACTCCTGGAAGCTGCAAGGTAGGTACAACAAACACATCATAAAAAGTGTGAAGTGCACAACACAAACATAATGAGTTTTAATCTAACAAGGCAACAAGAAAGAAAAGTACTACATCCCTCCTACCACTAATAGACTACTCGTTATCGGATAGTGGACACTCCTCAGGGTCCTCATCCGAATCCATAATTGTCTTCATGGAAGCGGAAGGCTATATACGAAGGCTTTCTTTCTCTTCCTTGAACAAAACAGGTGCGTTAGGTCCACACCCAAATGGCCAATCCCGAATAACGGATGGTTTCTTCACTTTAACAGGATGTCCTGATTCTTCAATCTTTTTCCCTTTTTCCATTTTGACCCTAGAGAAAGCTTGGGCCAAGGTCTCGTCATCAGATTTACAAGGTGGAGGTTCTGGTGTGAAATTTTCTTTGATGACCACACCTTTCTATTCAACTCGAGGATCCTGGTGCTCTACATGCTCACTTTCATGAGAACTCCGAAAGGGAGTATTCTGGCGGTTAGCTCCATGGCCACCACCTCGTCCTCGGCCACGACCTCTACCTTGATGTCTAGGCATGGTCCTACACAACACCACGTAGAACAAGTCTCAGATATAAGGCGAGAACAAGGAAAGAGAAACAACAAATCTCAAGAATCTAAGTACTATATCCATGACTAGAATAAATATTCTCTATATACGCCTACCCTAAGGTTCCCTGAGTCTACTTCCTCGTATACACTCACCAAGTCAGTATCCTACATCCTTGGAGAGAAATCACAATACGACACATGGCCGACATTGAAAACAATAAAGATAAATAATTTAGCCACTAAAGTCATAAATGAACATTAAATGAAATTCAATTTCAGCATTAAAGTAAGAAATACGCGCAATGTCAACATTAACTCAAGTGTAACCATGAGGGTTACAAGTAAATAAAATCACAAAGTGTGGCTAAACCATCACAATCAAATATAAACAAGGTGTTGACCATCACAATCAACATATAATCATCAATAATTATAAAGAAAGTCCACAATCTTCAAAATTGTATAGTACAACACTGCGTGACTAGATACTAGCCACCTAACGAGGAAACAGGGAACTTTTTCAGGCTATATCAGTAATCTTCATGTGGTTTTGGGTGATCCATTCACATGTCTACTGTTATAATACATAAAGACAACCGAGTTAACACGATACAGTCTAACACCTAGGTCAACATAATGGGCTCACAATTGTCTAGAAGTACCCAGTGTTAGAACCTAGTGCTATGATACCATCTGTAACGCCCCGCCAGGGAATCCAAAGGACGAAGCATTAAGTAGCAAATTATCCTAATAATTTTTTTTAAAAGTCATTCGATTATACAAATGTCTTAAGGATTCCAAGACGATGTTACTTTAAACATTATAATTAAGAGCATCACACCATAATAATAAATTTTTAAAACACAAGTACAAACCACATTCATGAATGATCCGGTTTACAAAACTTATCTGATCCAAGACATTTATATATTAAGATTACATCGGTGAGATTCTTATGTGAGTCTCAATACATCGATGATGGTACAAAGTACACACATAAACATGAGATAAATATATACAATAAGGGGTATAGATCTCCTCATATCAAATATCCACATTAGAAATATGTTCAAAGTCCTTTGTCATGAGCAACAAAAGTGTCAGAACCAACTTCTAAAGTATAGTAATCATCACGTAAGAGTTTCCAAAGAAGGTATAGAGCGGTTTCCGCAACCGCGTGGAACACGATGGTCCACTCCCTACGTGCTAGGAGATAATGATATGTCCCAGCAGGACAATCAAACACACAACAAAGGACATAAATTACATTACATTACATGGTTGACAACACATAATGACATGACAAAATCTGAATTACAAGATCACAAGTAAGCTCGGATGCAAAATAATAACCTGAGGTGACTCTACAAAGAGACCACAAACATGCTTTAGGATAGAGTGTCATCACATAGTTGTTCTAGAGATTACTGGTGAATCTTCTAGATCTCTGCAGAGCCCTCATCGAGGGATTACCTGGCCGATCTCTTCCCATTTAAACTAGACATACTCATGTGGAGTCGAGTTACCTTTCAAGAAGATAAGGTAGACGACTAAGCCATTCTAGGCCTTCTCAATCTACCCTTAATCTGAACGAGCATTAAGGCACTAGGTGAGGCATTCCGTTTATCATTATTATTTAATGAATTCCCAAGTTTATTTATTAAAGTTTTCACTGAATTACAAGAAACCCACGATAGGTTACCCTGGCAACCACTTAGGGTTTTGGCCCCTATCGTAAACCACCCTTCCTAGAAACATGACACAATATCAAAAATACCAAGGAATGCCAACATGCGTATAAAACAACACCATAGTAAAACATATCTCATATATAGTCCAATCATAGAACAATTCAAACATCTCAAAGGTAAAAAAAAAAAAATCGTGCAAGGCTTAATTCCAAAATACCACATAGGTATGATATGCAATGAGCAAGACTAGTTTCACAAATAATGATATCAAATGAATACCATGTCACACATAAAATATACAAATCATTCCAAGTGATCCCTAGTCTCAGGAAACTTAACAACTTACAATTCACATAATTTTAAACTATGTGTACATTCTTAAATTATAGCATGTACATAGTCCACCAAATATAATCATTCAATCTTCAAAAATAAAGATAAAAATAATAAAAGACGATCCCATGGTCATAACCAAAAGTCTTATATAACAAAATACAACTAAGATAATCCTTGATTAAATATAACACAAACCACTATTGTTTCGATGTAAATATATATATTCACACCCAAAAGAATCATTTTCTTTCAATATAGTCTTTATCATGTTCTATTTTCATAGCTATATATTTAAATAAACTAAATAATTTAAAGAATACACATATTGATATATTCATTTTGATTCAGCTAAATGTTGTCTTAAAACAGAAGACATCCATATATAGCCAAAATTACACAATCTATAAATTATATATGCATTTATATTACTAACAACCACTTCAATTTGCACAATAAATCCAAAATAAAACATATATATGCGCACTACATGCAAATGTTCAGTTATCTAAGATAACAAAATACACATCTACACTAGAATTTATAAACTTAAGGCTTACTCATGATTCATTTTAATAAATTATACAAACTCAATGCTGCTACCGCACACGAACAGGAAATCATAACGCCATGCAAAAGAGATATAGAATTAGCATGCTAATGTTTAGGAAATTAAAAAAAAAACTCTCAAGACAAGATAAACGATGAAGTATATGACGATTTCAAGGCAACCCATAGATCTGACAATTAGATTATTGGCAAGAAGACAACACTGAAAACATTAAATTAAGAGATATCATTATGCAATGCAAAACAAGGCCTTCTATCGACTTAATCGGTTATAAATTCCATAAAATAGAAAATAAAGAATATCAACGTATAAGATAATAATGGAATGAATTATACACCAA
>VDFB02006471.1:0-14198 GCA_007258455.2 Sequoia sempervirens
TAATGGGTTAATTTTAAGTTCTAAAGTGAAATGTTTTTGTAATTATTGTTGCTTGATAGACCATTATTTTTTCATTTTAATTGTTGTTTAATTTCACAAATGAATGCCGTTAAGTATCAAAACATAACATGTCACACAAATGTTTAGTGGGTCACCTCTAAACAACTAGTGCAAAAGGGTAGGATTTGATGATTTGAATTTTAAATTTAGAGATAAATCTAGAGCCCCTTAAGATCAATCCCAATCAATATGAGATTACTTCAAGATAGGAAACTATAATTCTCAAGGTTGTGATGAAATGTATAAATATGTGTGCAAGTGTGGATGTAATAAATGGCTAGTCATGGAAAATATATGAGAATATGTGTAACTAGGGATGCAATAAAATATATTAGGAAAAGTACCCATAAAAACCTTATCAATTAAATCATATCTTCATAATTATTAAGCATTGCAAGTATTTCCATATTAAACCTTCAAGGAGATTAACACATTAATCAAATCTTCATAAAATTCAACAACATTCTAGCATGTTAACAACAATTATAAAATAAATAAAGAGAGATATAGAAGAATAACCAACCACAAGAAAGAGAATAACATATATAAATCCTATGAAAATCCTTTCAAAAAAACCTAACCTCCAAAGCAATAATCAATGTATTATTGAACAATAATAAACCTATTATAATATAATATCAAAAGTTCTTTCCTATATAGAGATCAATGTCATCTTCCTCTAGTAGAAATTTGATTGCATAACCCTACAAAAACTCCTCTCTTAGGTCTACATATCAATTACTCAAAAAAGGTCCTAAAATAGCATGGTACAACCATAAGGCATAACCATAGGCCCAAACAAGGTCCCAAAATAGCATGGTACAACCCACACTCCATTGTTTATTATTTACAACCTTTTAAAAAATGCTCTATGATGTGTTATAAGTGGGTCAATATTCCTAATCCATAAGTTGTAGCCTGCCTATTAATCATGTTCTTATGCATCATATATAGTTTTTCAAAAATTCTCTTACATGTGTCTTTCATGAAAATATATCCTTTTACAAATATATTTACACATGTAAATAAAAAAATAAAAAGAAATACACATATGGAATAATAGCCAAGTTGTGAGAGTTGGTATAGAGTGATCTATACCATGCAATTTTTGGCTAAAGATTGTAGCCACCCAAGATATAGGAACTTCTATGAAAGCATAAGAGAGATCAAATATGAGAAAACAATTATATTCTATCAAAGGATGCAAATATACAATGAGAATGGATACAATAATGAATTGAGATTACAAAGGGAAACCCTTGGTTATGTATACCAAGGTGAGATATAGGATTGCATAAGATTATGATATGTGTTAATCTTATTATTTGAGACATGAATTGATAACTATCTTATGTGTACCCTAAGTAAACCTAAGTAACTAGTGTGAATAGGACCTAGGTGATGAACTAGCCAATTAAACCACCTCTTTTACACCAACACAAGTCATAAAGTGGAATATCCTACTTCATTAGGACACATAAAATAATAAATAATTAAATAATCCAAGTATTAAGACTTGAAAGGTGTATGAAATACCTAATCCAAATATTATTCCACTTGTCATAGACCCTCCAAAAGAAATATGAACATCAAAAAATAATGAATAAACCATCGAGGGTATAACTATGCAGCACCAACTAAATCCTATGTTCTCACAAGCTCAACCATGCATCTCCAACACTCATAAAGTGACAACCATATTAACACAATAGTATCATCCTCCATCATACCCAAGCATGAGAGATAAGAAACCAAATACAAGATCACACTCTAAAATTTGTGGTTCAACTTAAACATATCCATCAAAGTCCACCTCCTCCAAAATAAGACCAAGGATTTGTCAAATGCTCAACAACTACTAAAATAGAGACCATAGCATTTTGCTAACTCATCCAACTAATAATACCTCAAAAATAGGGTAAAAGCATTATGTAGGTAGGAATTATACTATTAACATAACCAACCTAATCTATAATTACAAGTTCCTACATATTCATTTCCCTGTAAATTTTATTTCTAATAGTAACAAACACATAGACATGCAAAAAATTTGAAGATATTTTTACCACTACATAGGAAATGTCAAGTTTGAAAATGACCAAAGAATCCACTAACAACACTCATAGAGAGAAATTGGATAAATCCTCTATCATATAATATCAAAGAACACACATTGATATACGAACCTATAAACAAAAATGCTATAGAACTCTCCCCTAATCAACATAGTTCTCCCAAGTTCTACACATCACATAGAAGAGAAAGATTAAAGATCTCCAATCATCCTTAATTTTATTAAAAATAATGAAGTATAATAACAATAAATGATCAACTCAAAATTCATCTCAACTCCAACATGAAATGAACCAAACCTCTAGGATACACAACAAATAATAAAGAGAACCTACAATCAAACCATGTCCTTCTACCAATAAGTCAACATGTAATGTCCCTATTATACAAATTGTAACAAATACAAATTTGCAGATGAAATTCAAACAAAACAAGATAATCACCACAAATATTACACCAAATTATGATGAGAAGTCTAGAATATGAATAATAAATATATATTGACTATAATTTAGAACAATGATCTGGAATGTTTCTCCAAATCACCACAGATCAAACAACGGTATTAAATTCTCTACAAAATACTTGAAGCTCAGATGAAATCCATGAATGAGAATTCCCTTATGAACCAAAGGGGTTTCATCCTCTAATCCTAGTGAACACTAGGTTTTCATCTAATGAACACAACTCCTATGGGTTTTCATCCATAAAATAAATTAGAACACAAGTGTCCTAGATTTAAAAGATAATGACAAAATAATTTGATGCCGTTACATTTATATGGTAATTGTAATTCCCCTTAAGGAACAGGTTGGCCTTGAGCCCAATTGACACCAAATCTAGAATTTAAATTTCTCACGTGCTTCATTAGCTCAGTCTTAAGGCTAATGCAATTTCCTTTAGATTAAGCATGCCATCCTACAAACCCATCCAACACTTATCTTTCCCTTTTTAGCTTCCTAAAACTTCACTGTTACTGCTGTATAATCTCATGATGTCTTATCCTTTAAGCTTGTAGAAGTGGGTTCTAGTTGACTAGCACAATCACCTTCTGTTAGCAACATATTTATGCCACCCAATCCTCTCTTATTGAGTTTTACATATGATGTGAAAATGCCATCAGAAGTGCTATGTTTTGAACCACACACTTGAACATCATCCTATAGAGGAATGCATAGGGATTCCTAGAATTGACTCTATCTTGGAACAGTGAGCCTAAACTAATGATCTTCTGATGGTGATATCTCTTTGGTAGATGATCCTTTTCCCATAATCTCTGGATATGTTGTGGGGCCTTTATCACAGATGCTACACCCAAAACCATAGACTAAGATGATCTCCTATGAAGGAATGTGGTAGAAATCTAGGATTCCACTTTGTAACTATCTTTTTGAAAAAAGGGACATGAAAAATCCTCCCTTCCCAAAATTTCTTGTCCTTAAGAAATGAAAGTTTGTATGCTTTAGGATTTTAGATCCTTCCTAGGTAGCATATTCAACTGGAAAGTTCTTCCAATGAACAAGATACTCAGATATATTCGGACCGATCCTTGGATTTTTGACCCTAATATCAATCACAACTTCCAAAATAAGGACGATTTTCCCTTCATCATCAAGGGGTGGTAACTTAGTAGCAAGAGATATATTCAATCCCAAAACCTCCTTTAAATATGAAACATGGAAAACATTGTGGATTTTTTTTTCTCGTGGAAGTTCCACCTCATAAGAAACTTCTCCAACTTTTCAGATTATATTGTATGGTCCATAGAACTTAGGATTGAGCTTCTCCAATCTAATTTTCTTGATGGAGGTTTGTCTATAAGGATACAATCTAATAAAAACCATATCTCCTACCTCAAATTCTCTTTCTATGCACTTTCTATCTGCATGCATCTTTTGTTGATTTTGAGCAACTTGCAGATGATCCTTGAGAGTTTTCAAGATGTCTTGACTTTGATTAACCAAAACACTTGCTTCTGGAACTCTAATGTCTATGAGGACTAATTATGCAAAGGTTAATGCACCATATCCATAGAGGGATATAAATGGGGACATGCCAATGGAGATGTGATGAGTTGTGTTGTAGTAATATTCTCCCAAATTCAACCATTTGATCCAAGTCATTTACTGGTTGGTGACATAGTTCCTCAAGTATCCTTCTAACCACTTGTTTATGATTTTAGTTTTCCCATCACTTTATGGATGATAACTTGTGCTAGGGGTGAGTTTGGTGCCTAGTAGATGGAACAAGTACTTCCAAAAGGTGTTGAGGAAATGACTATCTCTATCATTGACAATGTTCTTAGATAACCCATGCAACTGGAAAACTTCCTTGAAGAATAGTTCTCCAACTTGTGAAGCTTTGTAGTCACTGGAAATGACAAATAAATGAGCATACTTAGTAAATTTGTCCACTATGACATAAATGTAGACCTTGTCTTATGCTTTGGGTAATCCGATGATGAAATCCATGGAGATTCTTTCCCATTTATGCTCCAGAATGGGAAAAGGATGCGGTAATCTAACTAAAAAATCTTGTTCCCCCTTGTTATATTGGCATGTGATGCATTCCTGGATGTGTGAGAAAGCATCCTCCTTAATGCCCTTCTAAGGAAAACTTTCCCTAATTTTTTGATAAGTTTTATAGAATCTGGGGTTCCTTGGTTTTGGTGCATTATGATAAGCCTCCAATATTTTCTCCTTAACCTTAGATCTTGGAACCAAGAATACCCTATTTTTGAATAGTATTAGGCCTTCCTACACCACATATCGATCATCCTTCTCTATGCTTTCATACACATTGGTAGCAAAAGGATCCATAGCATACTCCTCCATGATGGAGTCCTTCTAATAAGTTGATGTGATGGAAACATGACACAATGTAGGTCTCCTAGAGAGTGCATCCACCACAATATTATTCTTCCCCTTGATATATTCAATATTAAAATCATATGGTTTTTTGACCAATTTTTATTTCTATCATTCAATTTTTTTTGGTTTAAGAATAATTTTAAGCTGTTATGGTTTGTCTTGACCATAGATCTCCCGCATACGTGATATTGCCAAATTTTTTCCAAGGCATGCATTATAGCTAGCATTTCCTTATCATATATGGGATATCCTTTTTCATGGTATACTAATTTCCTACTTTCAAATGCTATGGGGTGTCCTCTTTGAGAGAGAACAACTCCAATCCATTCACCGAAAACATCACATTCTATAACAAATGGAAGTGAAAAATCAAGAATTGTAAGAACCGGAAAAGAGCTCATTACCTATTTCAATTTCTAAAAGTCCCTTTGTGATTCCATTGTACATTCAAAGGCTCTTGCTTTAGTTAGATTGGTGAGAGGTGCTACAAACTGAGAGAATCCTTTGAAAAACCTCTGGTAGTAGCTACAAATACCAAAGAAACCTCTTAGCTGAGACAAATTTGTGGGATGAGGCCAGTCTAAGATGGTTTGGATCTTTTACTAGTCAACTTGAAATCCCTTAGCACTTATGACCTATCCAAAATATAATATCTCTATTGACCCAAACTCACATTTGGACATATTTACAAAGAGTGACTGTTTCTCTAGAATTCCTAAGATTATATCCAAGTGCTTCAAATGATCTCCCCATGTTTTGCTATAGATCAAAATATCATCAAAGAAAAAAAAACATAAACCTCCTCAAGTGCTTACCAAAAACATGATTCATGGATGATTGGAAAGTTTTCAAAGCATTGATGATACCAAAGGGAATAAACAGGAACTCAAAAAGCCCATAGAGACACTAAAAAGCAGTCTTTTGAACATCTTCTTCCCTCATTCAGATTTGGTGGTATTCAGACCTCAACTCAATCTTTGAGAAGTTGACCACACCATGTAGTTCATCAATCAACTCATCTATTCATGGTATGGGGTACTAGTTCTTAATTGTATTCTTATTCAATTCTCGGTAGTCTATGCACATCTATAGGGTACCATCAGTCTTCTTTACCAGTACCACAGAGGATGCAAAAGGGCTAGAGCTTGGTATGATGTAGCCCATATCTAATAGCTACTTTATTTATTTCTCTATCTCTTTCTTATACACCTGGGGATGGTGGAAAGGAGTGGTCATGACCGGATTTGATCCTGGCTCAAGTTCTATGATATGATGGAAACCTCTATCTAGTGGCAGTTCAAGATGCATGTCACTAAAAACCAAACTATGCTTATCCAAAATATTTTGTATATCAATATGGATATGACCATTCTTACCTTTAGAAGAATCCTTTGAAATCAAACAACTAGCAGACTAGGAAACTTAGTTCTTTTGGAAGATCCTTTCCATTCTCTTGGCTGAAACTACTTATGGACCACCATTTTCCATTCCCTTTAGGACCACATCCTTCCCATTAGCTTTGAAGTTGAGCTCCATCATTTGGTAGTTTGTAGTGTACTCTCCTAATGAATGTAACCATTGCACACCCAAATCACATCGATTTCACCCAAACCAATAACATAGAAATCATCACAAACCTTATGATCTCCAACTGTTATGTCCAACTTCCAAACTTTCTCCTTGCAGGGTAAGCTATACCCATCCACCATAGTGCTAGTAAAGCCTTCAAAATTCTCCATGTCGAACCTTCTTCTCCTTACAAGTCCATCAATGAAGTTATGAGTAGCTCCTCCATCAATCAAGATAGTCACTCTTTGTTTGAGAAGGACTCCCTAGACCTTGAAAGAATGGTATCTATGTACATTGGATAGAGATTCTAGGATGCCATAATTGTCCTTCTCCTTATCTTCTTCCTCTAGAGAGATATCTTTCAGATCATGAAAATATTCTGACCCATTTGATTCTAATTCTTTGTCAAAGATGAATTCTATATAGTGGGATTTCCATTTCCTAAGACACTTGTGTCCCAAAACCCATGGTTCTCTACAATAGAAACATAATTTCTTCCTTTTGAGCTCATTCTTGGTCTCATGATCATTCTTCTTAGGTGCGGTAGGGGGAGCTAGTTTTTGATCAGTCTAAGGCTTATTCCATATTGAATGTTTTTATTTTTGCTATGGAATAGAATTCTCCACATCAAAATCTTTCCTGATAGTCTCCTGAAGTGTTGAGGAGTGGAATGCTTTCACTAGGCCCCTGAATTGTTTTTCCAAGCCTTCTATGAATAGGACTATGAGTCTTTTCTTTGAAATATTAGTTACCATAACTGATAGCTTCTAGAAATATACAACATATTCTTCCACACTTTCTTTCTAATTGATGTGAGCCAATGCTCTAAAATTTTCTTTTGAATATCTTCTATCAAACCTCTCAACTAGTTTGTTGTAGAATTCATCATAAGATTTGGCCAATTTGTGGCCTTGAGTGACTAGACCATGGTACCATCAATTATGAGTGACTCCTTACAAATTTAGGGTGGAAAATATTATGGCATCTTCCTCAAAAATTGGCTTGAGTGCCAAATATATATCAAGTTTCTACAACCATGCCCTAGTAGTGCTTTTCTTAGATCCATCAAAAGGGGAAATAAATAGCTTTCCCAATGAGTGCTTTAGATCTTTTGGCTTGAGAGGTGAATGGTAAGTTCATCTTTTATTCTTCTTCATCTCCGTGAAATATTTCAAAGACAACATCTCTTTGATTGGAGGGTCTAAAGCCCTATATTCTTCATAAGATCTTGAGATATCATCTTAGAGGGTAGTTTCTTCCTCTAGAACTTCTACTCTTTAAATGAACTTGGGCTTAAGGGGCCTATTACTAAAGTCTATTCTAGAACTTTGTGTATCAATCACCTTCTCCTTCCCCTTTCCACCACTTGATTCACTGAAGGCATTGGCTCCATTAATGCTATCATTCTCCTTCCTTGCATTATTCTACATCTATTTAAACATCTAGCCAAATATATCGACAAGATGATTTTTCCCTTGTATCATTTCTTCAAAATTTTCTTTGGCTTCATCATCTCCCATCATTTCTTCTTGCTTCACTTTCTTCAGTTCTCTCCATTGGAATCTTATCTCCCTTTCACTTGGCAATAGTAATCATTAGGAAACCCTATAGGACATGGAAAAATTTTCTTTGATACAATTGTAATGTCCCTATAATATAAATTATAACAAATACTAATTTAAGAATGAAATTAAAACACAAGATAATCACATCATATGTTACACCAATTATGATGAGAACTCCAAAATATGAATAATATATATATATATATATATTGACTATAATTTAGAACAATAATCCATAATGTTTTACCAAATCACCATAGATCAAACAATAGTATTAAATTCCCTATAAAATCCTTGAAGCTCATATGCAATCCTTGAATGAGAATTCCCTTGGGAACTAAAGGGGTTTCATTCTTTGATCCTAGTGAACACTTGTTTTTCGTCCAATGAACACAAATCCTATGGGTTTCCGTCCGTAGAAGAAATTAGAACACAAGTGTCCTAGATTTACAAAATAATAACACAATAATTTTATTCCCTTACATGAATCAACTTCTACATTTATATGCTAACAATTCACCTTAAGGAATAGGTTGGCCTTGAGCCCAATTAGAATTTGAATTTTGTACACGCTTCATTAGGTTGGACTTAAGGCTAATGCAATTTACTTGGGATTAAGAATGCCATACTACAGACCCATCCACATGCTTTCCTTTCCCTTTCTATCTTGATGAAATCCTTTACTGCTATTTTTGCATCGATCCTACAATGTATTATCCTCCTTCAAGCTTGTAGGGAGTGAGGTTAATTGACTAGCATAGTCATAGTGACATATTTCTCAAGCTACCTAACTCTTATTTATTTTTGTATATGATGAAAGTGCTATCATAGGTGTTATGTTCAAAACCACATTCTGAACATCCTCCCATGGAGAACCAAGAGGATTCTCAAAATCAACTCTATCTTAGGAATAAAGGGCCTTAAACTAATAATCTCATGGAAATATCTCAAGCAGATTATCCCTTTCCCCATGATATCTAGATATGTTGTGGGTCCTTTTCTCATAGATGTTACACCCCCAAAGCGACGTAATTAAGATGAGATCCTATGGAGGAATGTGGTGAATTCGTCAGATTCCAATTCCGCAACCATTCTTTTTAGAAAAAGGATGCATTACCAACATATGCTTAATTAGTGATATGTAAAGGTCTTTCTAAGTCCCCAAACAAAAACTAATAATATATAATCATACAATACCATGTCAAACATAGTAGAAATAGAAGTAAGCCTCAAACCAAAGGGAAGATCCAAAACTATTCCTCCTAATACAAGGAATATGCCCAAAACCACTAACCATCTCATGTACTCATCAAAACACAATGATCTCAAAATTGAAATTATAGCTCAAAATCAAACTCCAAATGTAGAAAAAATAGGGTTTAATCCAAATGGATGGGAAATGGTGTGGGTCTATCTTCCTTATTCCATTAGGAAAAATAGATCCTCTAGGATAAGATTGAATTTCAACCCTTAGGTGATTCAAAATTAAATGTAGATCTTCCATTTCCTTAAGACAAGATGAGGTAAAATAAGCCCCAATGCAACTTTTGGTCTAGGATAAATAAAAAATACTAAATGAATCCAATTATTCAATCTAAGACTTGAATAATCAGTTTAAAGCATAAAAGAAATAAAAACAATCAACTTTTGATAGATCTGAGAAGGATAAGATTTTATGCACCTATCACCAAAAGATTATGTTGAGTAAGTCCTCCTAGGGACAAAATTCACCCTAGGGAAAAATGGGTCCCCGCCATAGCTTAATCAAAATATAAGCTTTTTACAATCCTTGCTCCTAGATTTCACCTGCATTCCTTCGATCTCAAGCACAAACAAAAAGTTGGTACCAAATTTGTGTGAGTCATGCTAGACAACTTTGGATAAATAACTTTTGACAATTTTATGAAATTGAACTTTGATCAATTCCAATCCTTCTTCACCTACAAATCTCAGTAACATACAAAAGAGATGATTTTTTTGTTTTTAGGAATGGGGTTTGCCTTGGTCAAACCCTATTTTGGTAATTAAACAAAATGAAATGAAATACGAATAGAAGAAATGATGAATGAATAATGCCATGTTGCAACTCACCAAACCCTTCAATGAAGATCCTTAGAGGATTAAAATATAATACATATCTCCAAGGTCTTGATCTAACATGAATGGCTTGATTGACGCTTGATTTGATAGCTTGAATCTTGACTTGAATGTTTGAAACCTACATCACAATGTTAGCTCCAAAAACATGCATGAACACACATAAACTTTGACATCATGATGTGATCTTGAATGTTGCTATAGATAACTGAGAAATTTGCTCTTCAATGCTTTTGACAATAATATTTGCTCATATAAAAGTTTCCCTTTTGTCACATGTTTTGAATTGATAAAAAGACTAGGTATTTATAGGTATTTTCAATTTAATAAATTAAAAATTAAAACTGGAAGTACCCTCAATTTCAATTTGAATCAAGGCAACATGCCACCAAAAACCAAAAACATATTAAAAATTGGGGTCCTAAACTTAAGGGGGACCCATTCACCCTTGGGCGAATGGGTCTTAAGACTTAGATCCAGGACACTCAATTTCCAAGGCAATTTAATTAATGTTTGTAATTGTTTGATACAAGTTTCCCTTTCGGAAAATGGGATTAATTAGGCTTTTAAATGCATAATTGGGCCAATTAGAGCCTTAATTAAGTCCAATTTAATTAAGGGACCCAAACATAGTGTGAAAATGTAAAGGAGTACATTTTTCTAGAGTACATTTAGCCCCCACTTTAGTGAGAGTATGAACTTGCACTCAAACACACTAAAGTAGACAAATATGTGTCAAGAGGGGTCCAAGTACACAAATATTGATGTGATAGGATGAAAAAAATCAAGGTGGTGGCCAAGCCCCTAGGATCAAGGTCCCATGGAAAACCAACATAAGCACAAAGGGACACACATGAATGTATGATATGAAGCGATAAGACAAGATACAAAAATATACAATGGCAAAATTAATGTAAGGAGGAAAGAAAGATGGACTAGCAAGTTGTATTATGCCACATCCATCAAATACACTCATAAGGATGTAAACACTTATGAAAAACACGGCTCCATAAGAAATCAAGTTGTGTTATGCTTGGTGGCCATGAAAAATACACTCACAAGGGCTAGTGCAATATGATATACACTAGGTGATCCCCCAAGACAAGTGGCAAAGGGAAAGTCATGCCAGGTCTACAAGATCCCATACATCAACCATACCAAAAGTTATATTCCCTGATAACTTTTGATAAGGTGCAACAACATGATAAATATGCTAAGCTAATGATAAACTAAGTTCAACTTCCATGAACAATGTGAAGAAAGAAACTCACCTTAGGGGTACAAATAATAATGCCAAAATGAAATAGTGCCAATGTAATGGTCACACTTCCTAGGAGATGTATGTTATCATCACTAAGAAGGGAAATGAAAATAATGAATGGGGGATAGTATTCCCCCCACTTAAAATGTCAACATATTTTATATGTTGGTATTTTAAGTAGAAAGAGAGAGAGAGAGGATCCTTAGAAAGAATGCAAACCTCCAAAAACTAGTTATCCTTTCCCCTCAATCATAAAGACAAAGAAAACCACCAAGAACTATCATGTTGCCGCCAAGATAAATATGGTTGCACCTAATATTCTACCACCATGAATAACAATGAGAAAGTCACATAAAGCTGCTAATGCCACATAGTGATGAGCAACATGATAGGATGAGAATCATTATCAATTAGAGGAAATAGGTGCATCAACACAAGGAGGACCATAATCCTTAAGATGTTGAATTTTATTACTCAAGGCCTTACATTCATTAGTTGAATGACCATGTACTCGATGATATGCACAAAATAAACTCTTGCTATAGATTTTCTTTCATGTTCTTGGGGGGAGAGATATCAAGTGGGCTTGGAGAAGCCTCAACAAGGTAATCTCTTGATCAATAGTACAAGATGTTCCTCTCATTTGTGACAAAGGTATCTCTTGCTTACTACAAGGTGTAATACATACAAAAGACTCTTTAGATTGTGAGATTTTTTACTCTACCTTAAAGGAGGTTGTAAAATCTAATGAAATAGAATCATTACTAAGACGTGTGTTTGAAGATGTCTTAGGAGTGTTTTGCATGATGCCATTGATATTAAGTGAAGGTTTCTTTGATGCTTTCATTTATTTCAAAGGGAAATAACCAAGACCACTAGTTGTTTCTTGTGTGTTAGGATCTATAGGGACATGAATACCTTGTTCTTTAGCACCACACCCTTTTACATTATAGCCAAGTTATTTTAAAAGTTCATAACCTCATCCATAAACCTTTTCCATATCTTTTGGATTTGGTGGTTTCTCATGATCACATTCATCGTATATGGATGTATAACTTGTGTTTTACTCTTCTTTGCTAAAAGTTATGGACTCACATGCTTTTGATGACTCAACTTGTGTGGATATTATAGTTGTTTCTTTCTCTTTTCCTATTTTGTGTGTGTGTGAAATATGCATCATAATGAATTCAAAACACATTCAATAAAACCTTATATCAAAGAAGCTTAAAGAAAAACAAAACAAACTCTCAGTATAGCTCCTTCAAAGTCATTTTATTGCTCTCTATGTCTAGTATTTTGTTGGTTCAAGTTGCTCTCAGATTTAGTATGCCAAGCTCAACAAAATGGACTACTAGAGAATGGGATTTAAACTAAAATGCATACTATGCTAAGATGCAAGATTATGCTATGCTATGATCAGATTATTGCTAAGATATGATTATTGATAGAATGCTAAAGATGCAAATGTGTAAGCGTAATTGTGTGTGTGTGTCTGTCTGTGTAACCAATGCTTGGATTCACACATGTATTTATAGAGTATATCGAGGATTTTGATTGGCTGAGTTGATCAACGGCTGTGATAATTCCTGACAGATCGAACGATCGAAGATGGATGAGACTGGAAAGAAAATTAGAAGAAAACGAATAAAGCAGGATTTTTCCATTTTCATGGAAGAGATAAGATGAGATGATTAACAAAATCATCTTTTTTTTAGAAGATAATGGAAAGATATTGAGAAGATAAATAATGAATTATCAAATTCAATTATTTATTTATGGGTGCATGTAGATTTTTCTTAATTAAATAAAATATTTAGTAGATTTTGAAAATAAAGATTTCATAATTAAATGAAATATCTAATTGTGATTTGAGAAGAAAGAAAGAAGATATTTAATTAAATAAAATATTTAATTAATTAGAAGAAAGTTTTAAATAGAAGAAAAGAAATATTTAAATTTAATTAAAACAAAAGATTTAATTAAATTCAAAAGATGATAATTAATTCAAATAAATAAAATGTATTCATTTAATTAATCAAGTAGACATGTGAAATAATAAAATAAAATAAATTTATTCAATTATAGTGGGAGAATGAAATGAATGAACAATATAATTAAATTAATTAAATTTAATTACATGTAGAAGACTTTAGAGAAATTAATTAAATAATAAATATTTAATTAAATGTCAGGATTAATTAGACATGACCAATTTTATGCACATACATTTTTCCCCTCTTTGAAGTGATGTGTGAAATGCATTGCTTCGAAGAAAATAATTTTTTTTGCCCCTGATCTGTTTTTGATGCTGATGTTGATGATGCCCCCTCGGGAGGTAAATCATGGATGATGATATGAGTTTTGAAAAAAAAACTTGATTGGATGATGACATTCTACTGGTGATTCAGTGATTTTTCTCCCGATAAGTGGTGTAAAAGATGCCCTTGGTGAAAAAATAAAGTGATAGAAAATAAAATGGCACCAAAAACCCACCTTAATTGACCCATATAAGGTAAAAGGGGTAAAAGTGGAAGTCATTTTCACCCTTTTACTTTAGTGATTTTTATGCTCTGACAGTGACTTGGCGAGATGCAAATTTCATTTCACAGGCATAGATTCGAGCGGGCCCGGTGATTCCAGAGACCAGCCGCGTATGGACCACCGGTGAGTCGATTGAACCCTTTATGAGTCAAAATATTTGTG
>VDFB02006472.1:0-18864 GCA_007258455.2 Sequoia sempervirens
TTCCTTTGTGGGCTACAAAATTGTTCAATGAATTCTTTTTCAATAAGAAATTAACCAAACAATGCCAATTTTTTGTGTAATTACTTAAGATTTACAAAATGAGACCATTATTAAAAAAATTGAAGATTCATCTCACAAAAAAACTATAAAAAATAGTCTTATTGTAAAAAATCTTTTTAATGCTCTAACCTCTATTGGAAAGACTAGTAAGGAAAAAGATAAAAGGGCTACTCGAAGAGTGATCACAACCTCACTAGTAAGCCATCATTTGAAAAATGCTTGTTTAATAAGACAAACTTGTATTGATTTTAACTTAAATTGTAAAACATTGAATAGAGCATTATCAAGAAGAGGAAGACTCGATAGTGATCTTCAAAATGATACGTGGGATTTTAGTGGGAGGCTTCCACGTATTGATAAAAAGTGAACCGATAATGTAAAGATGTAAATTGAACAATATTGGAATTCTCACTCTAGAGTATCACCAAACGTAAAGGATGTTTTAAAGTTACGAATTGGCAATAAAGATCGTACACCACATCTTAATTTTTTTTGGAATGTAGCCAGATAATTTTGTATAATTTTTTTTGTCAAGAACATCCATATTTACAAATATCACAAAGGGCTTTTGAGTCTTGCAAACCATTTTATTGTGTTCCTATTAAGGTTCGTAATACATGTTGTAAATACCATGTTGAGTTTTCAATGTATCATGAATTGTTATGCCATATTCATTCTACTATGAATACTGATGAAATGTTGCAGGAGTGTCATGCAGTGCAACTTCCCAAGTCATCCAGGGAGTTGTTAGATTCATTTTTATGCATTAGAGGTGATGGTTTATTATTTTATAAAAAATGATTGTTTAAATGAAACGTGTTTGTAATGTAGTGGTTTATCAAAGTTTGTAACATGCTTTCATGAGGGTAGTGATCATGATTTTGGTAACAAAATTGTTGAGGACAACAAATATGAGATAGTGAAATACACATTGAAGAGTGGAGGCGAGAGTTCTAGATGCGAGTTGGTTGCAAGAGAGGTAAGTATAGCTAATTTTATTTCAGATTTTAAGAAAAATATTTTCTATAAGTATGCAAGGCATAGCCATAGGTCGCAGTGGTTGGATTGACAATTCAGGATGTGTAAGGACTCTTTCCCCATTGGAAATATTATATCTGTAGTTGATTTTTCTAAAAATTACACATTGCAACCACAAAATGAAGTTCAATCACAATATTATAATTCTATTCAAATTGCTATTTTTGTCCACATAACATATAGGCATGCCCCTGATAGTATAGAAGAGGATAGGAAGATAATCAGGGAGTACCATTTTTACATGAGTGATGATAGATCTCATTCATCTGAGTTTGTACAACATTGTTTTGATTTTTTTTTTTGAGTTCTTGCAAGAAAAAAGGAATTGTAATGGGTCAACATTTGATTTGGTTAGATAACTGCATAGGGCAATTCAAGAATGCTCGCATGTTTTATTGGTTGAGCAGGATGCATATAGAGAGGGTGTACCACATATTTAGATTTTTTCGAAGCTAGGCATGGAAAAGGTGAGCATGATGGTGCAGGTGCATGTGTGAAGAGAGCATTGGTTAAGGAACAAATCAAGATTAGAGGTGGTGCAACATTCAATGATGCACGTTCTATTGTGGATTGGTGTACCTATCCACTATCATGAGGAGGGACACTTGATTCACAAGTCAGTAGGTTCTTTTGGTTGGTTGAGGAGGGCATAGTGGGAGACTGAATGAAATTTCAAACAATTAGAGATTCTTCAAAGATGCATTCAGGTCAAAGATCAGATGTGAGTGCATGGACCATATAGACACAAGAGATGGCTTGTTTTTGTTATAATTATATTCAGTGTGATTGGGATCAATGTAAGTCAAGTGAATGGGTAGATACATGGATTCCACAATACCTAACCCCTTAATCTGTAGCACAATCCTCATTACAAGATGTAATAGAAAGTTCACTTGACTACGATCATCTTTCAGATCTTGTACAACCAGGACATGTCTATGCAGCTGTAGCACCATAGGGGAATGAAGAGGGATCAAACTATTAGTTGGCACGATGTGTACAAGGAAAGAAAAAGCTAACACAACTGATGATAGATGATGATGGCTACATGTTTAGTTTTTGTTTCTCAAACTTGGTTGCATTACCATTTCACCACTGTTTAGGTTGTTTACAATAATATAGATTTGTTATTCTAAGTATATGTAGATGTTGATAAAAAAGTTATGATCACACAGGTTTAGTTGTTGTTTTCGAAACTTGGTTGCAAACATATATGATTAGAAAGAATGATGTACTTGCATTTAAAGACTATGAGAAACAAAAAGCTGTTCTGATGTATTCACACCTTGTTATAGTAACAAATTTTAAGTTATTGAGACATCATGCTAGACCAAAAACAAAAAAAAATATGGACAATTAGTAGTGCTGATCATGAAGCATTACTGGAAACTCTGAAGGTAAGAGATTACCTTGTGGGGACACTTGAGTAGTAGATCATTTGTTGTATGGGATAGGTATGATATTATTCATCACATTTTGATATTATTTATCTACTAAGGTTCATTATTTAGGTTGTTTAATATAATATAGATTGGTTATTCTAAGTATCTTTATAGTTTTCATTACCAATTCATCATCATTCAGGTTGTTTAGAATAACATATATTTGTTAGTCTAAGCATATTTTCTATTGTGACGATATATATATCTCATTTGAAGTATATTGAGATTTTCCTAACACAATAGATCATGGACCTGTTGCAACAATAGCCAACTCTGATTGTTTGGGAGAGGTATGCGACATATTAGAATAATATAGATTGGTTATTCTAAGCATGTTTTATAGTTTGCATTACCATTCCATCATCATTCAGGCTGTTTAGAATAATATAGATTTGTTAGTCTAAGCATCTTTTCTATTGTGACAATATATATTTCTCATTTGAAGTATATTGCGATGTTTCTAGCATGATAGATCATGGACTTGTTGCAACAATAGAAAACTTTGATCCTTTGGGAGAGGTATGTGAGAGATTAAAATAATATAGATTTTTTATTCTAAGCATATTTTCTATTGTACATAGTTTGACTGCTACCTTAATGGTTTGTATAGGTGGTTCACTCCAGAACATCAACATGCTACTCTTGTGGAAGAGTGTGCCGACCGCGAAGGCAATGCGAACTCTATTACCTTCCCCTACTGGGAAATGACTATGTATTAGGGTCGTTTGTTGTATGCCTACGTGGAATTTGTAAATCCTATATTTGATAACAATTATTGAATGATAGTATCATGCATATTGTGTACACTTTATGTGTATTCAAGTGTATACTTTACAACTTATGTGTATACTTTGTCACTTATGAGTATTGCAATGTATATTTTATGACTTAGATGTTTTAAAATGTATACTTTCTATTCATGTGTGTAGTTCATGAATTAAGTGTATTTGAGTAAATGAATCACTTTTTCACTTACTGAAAAGGAACAAAACAAACCCTAAACCCCTTTGCACCTATACATCACATCCATCTGACCCTTTTTCCATCAACTGAAAACTCATCACCACAGTAAAACACATCCAAGATAGAAAAAATTGAGAGAGGTTATTGTAGAGGGTTGCAACACAATCCCATAGCCTCAGATGGAGAGTCTATAGGCATCATGGTTTCCAAGAAATAGAGATTCAAAGATTACTGCCTTTTAGCACTTTGGACTCTTAAGGGAAGTCGCTGGTCCAATGTAGCTCAGAGTGATTCGGCGTATTTGGGGTCAAAATATGACCATCCCTAACATAAATGTACCCATCCAGATGTGTTGGAATAGTTCATTTGGTCTTACAAGTTGCAGAACAAAAGTTGCACCACTTTGCAACATTACACTGCTTGCATTTGACAACTTTTTCCTCAACTAAAAACTCATCACCGTGGGAAAATGCCTCTAAGATAGCAAAAACTGAGAGAGGTTATTATAGAGGTTCTCAACACAATTCCATAGCCTTAGAAGAAGAGTCTATAGGCATCATGGTTTATGAGAAATAGAGATTCAAAAATTATTACATTTTAGCACTTTAGACTCTCAAGGGAAATCGTCGGTCCAATGTAGCTTAGAGTGATTCAACATATTTGGGTGCAAAAGAGGACCATCCTTAGCGTAAACGTACCCATATGAATGTGTTGGAACAGTTTGTTTGGTCCTACAAGTTGTAGAATGAAAGTTGCACCAAATTGCAACTTTACACTACTTGCATTTGACAACTTTTTCCTCAACTAAAAACTAGTCACTGCCGGAAAATGCCTTCGAGATAGAAAAAACTGAGAGAGGTTATTGTAGAGGGTCTCAACAGAATTCCATAGCCTTAGATGGAGAATTTGTAGGCGTCATGATTTTTGAGAAATAGAGATTCAAATATTGCTTCCTTTTAGCACTTTGGACTCTTAAGGGAAATTGCCGGTCCAATGTAGCTCAGAGTGATTCAGAGTATTTGGGTGCAAAAGAGGACCATATTTAGTGTAAATGTACCCATTCAGATGTGTTGCAACAATCCATTTGGTCCTACGAGTTGCACCACAAGAAAATGCCTCTGAGATAGAAAAAAATGAGAGAGGTTATTGTAGAGGGTATCAACACAATCCCATAGCCTCAGAAAAAGATTCTTTAGGCGTCATAATTTTTGAGAAATAAAGATTCAAAGATTACTACCTTTTAACACTTTGAACTCTTAAGGGAAATCGTCGGTCTAATGTAGTTCAGAGTGATTCGACGTATTTGGGTGCAAAAGAGGACTATCCCTAGCATAAAATTACCCATCCAAACATGTTGGAATAATTATTTGGTCCTACGTTTATGCAGAATGAAAGTTGTACCACTTTGCAACTTTACATTACTTGCATCACGAAAACTTTTAGATCAGCGAAAACTCATCACCATGGGAAAATGCCTCTTAGATAGAAAAAGTGATGAATGTTCATTGGGGTCTCAACATGATCCCATAGCCTGGGGCCGGAGAGTGCATGGGAATCACGGTTTCTAGAAATAGCCCTTCAAAGATTGCTTCCTTTTAGCACTTTGGACTCTTAAGGGGAATTGTTGGTCCAATGTAGCTTAAAGTGATTCAGCGTATTTGGGTACAAAAAAGGACCATCCCTAGTGTAAACATACCCATCCGGACATGTTGGAATAGTTTGTTTGGTCCTACGAGTTGCAGAATGAAAGTTGCACCACTTTGCAACTTTACACTGCTTGCATCTGACAACTTTTTCCTCAATTGAAAACTAGTCACCGTGGGAAAACACCTTGAATAGGAAAATCTGAGAGAGGTTGTGTATAGGGTCTAACAGATCCATAGCCTATGAAGAAAGTTTTATAAGTTATGGTTTTTGAGAAATAGCCCTTCAAAGATTGCTGTTTTTTAGCACTTTAGACTCTTAAGGGAAATCATTGGTCCAATGTAGCTCAGAGTGATTCGGTGTATTTGGGTGCAAAAGAGGAACATCCCTATTGTAAATTTACTCATCTGAACATGTGGGAATAGTCTGTTTGGTCCTACAAGTTGTAGAACGAAAGTTGCACTAGTTTGCAACTTTACACTGCTTGTCAAAATTGCAACTTATTGTCAAATGATGGAAGTTCAAGAGTCATCTTGTTGTAGTTCATTGGAAAAAAGTTGGAAGTTGTTTGGTCATGGCCCAATTAGGTAGGAATTAGATGTTAGAAGGGTTTGGGAGAGCAGGGGAGGTCAATCGAGGTTTGGGTATGATGCCCTAGATGCAAAAAGTGTGGTTTTTGAGTTAAATTGGGAGGTTTAAGGGTGTTAGTGATTGAAATATGTTGGGGAAACAATTTATAAAGGTGTATTAAGCATATGTAGACTTCTATAAATTTGTTTGAGGTGTTTTTTGAGTTTGATAAGTGTGGAAATGCATACTTTCAATTAACCCCCTTATAATCTAGGCAAAATAAACATGTTTGAGGTGTTGTTTGAGTGAGATAAGTTTGGAAATGCTTCAATGAACATTAAGTGACATTGATTTTTATCTAGATGATTATATTACTTTTGAATGAACACTGTAACATGAAATGCATTTCATTAATTTATATCCACTTTTCATTAATTTTAACTTCTTTTGAAATAAAAATCAGCTGCACACTTCATTACATGAGTTTAAAAAACAAAATAATGTCAAATGTAAATTCATTCAACATAGCTTGAAATCATGGGTATTCTCAAAATGAGTGTTTGATAAAAATGTATTGGTAGAAATGTATGAAAAATGTGGTACAATAGAAAAGGAAATTCATTGTTTGAAAAGTCTCCTCAAAGAAATAGATGGATTACCAATTGTAATTCATAAGTTCTATTAAAATGTTATTTCGTTAATCTATAACATACATTATCAATCATAACTTTAAACAATTCTAAGATAATTATACATTCCATTTTGAAAATTCAAAGTAGAAAGACATGCACACGAGGAACAAATTAGATCGAATATCAATTCTTATATATCAAACTGTAGAATACTTATGTTTGTGCATATACAAATTTGGGATATGCCTACTCAAAACAAGTTTTACAACAAGTTTTACAAATTGTGGCATATATTCCATCTCAAGATCTATCAAACCCTAAGTACATGTCAATCTATATCATATCCTAATCTTGTGCTAGACCATCAAAATCAAGCCTCCTTGAAGAAGTTAGATTCTCTGTAGCTTTCTGCATAATAACATTTCAAACCACAAATTAGATTATGTGAATGGTTGACAAGATAGACTAGTAAATAGAAAATTATATACCATCATTTATAAATTACAAATTTAACATCAAAACCAGTATACAACTATATTATATTAATAATGCAATTCTTGTTTACCTCAAATCTTGCTCTCTTTTCTACAAGATGTTCTACATATGATTGTCCCTTAGGACGATCAGGAATCCTCGTATAAAGTAATGGTCTCTCACTCATCATGATGTTGAGTTGAACAGAGGACTATAGCAGATAAAATAAAAATGATACAAATTAAAATATAATTGTTGACAAATAATCATATCTACTAATCACATATCTACTCATATCTAAACGTAAATGATCTGCAATATAAAATAAACAAATACCTATTGTGATGCTGACACTAGATGGGGCCATAGTGGATGGATTAGCTAAGATGGTTTCTTGTATAAAAAATGAAAAGAATGTAAATGCACATGCACATATAATTATAATGTCGATAATAAAAAAGATATATACCTATTGTGCAACTTCATCCAATGGGTCAGACTTGGTCAACAAGGTTGTATAAGAACTAGGTTGTTGCATAAAAAGACAAGATTACATTAGACTATCAATATATGTAGTACATGTATTTAAACATATTAGATTTCAAAGATTAACATCTAAAATAACAATTTAAATTATTTACCATGTACTGATTGTTTAAGGAAAATGAAATGGCAATATGCGTAGCCTGCTGCACTTTTGACAACTGCTCCTCTGTCAACAACTATTAAAGATTCCAGCACATAAACATATATTAGTACAAATATCCTTCATAAAATATGAAAGAATTTACATAAAACACACTATGAAATTGCTTTAAGACTTACTGGTCCTCCCATATCATCCTTGGCAGTCGATGTCTCTCCTGCAAATGCTCCACTCCATCGTCTATCAACTTCTACATCTAACATATCATGAACCTCAAAGTTGGATGTGTCTATGGGAGCATCAGTGGACCGTCAGAGAGGACCGAAACATAAATTATTGCATGTCATGCAATTATGAGGAACACAAATATGTCCCAAAGAGGATGATGTACTAGTGGGAGCTGTTGGTTGTGTACCAATGGGAGTTGTTGCAGCAAGTGCACCACCATCATGCTGGGATGTATTAGGTGCATCACCACCGTGATGGGATGCATCATCAAATGGTTGCACAACATGATGTCTCTACCTCACCAAATAATCACTCAATGAATGTAATGCATAAATGATCATAGTCCCTGCATGTACAACAATCTCAGGGTAAGGTAGTGGAGTCAAAGCAACAATAGGTGGAGGAGGATGAATTGGGGTGACTCGGCATGCCCTAGGTCTATCCTGTGGCATCCCTCTACCAACACCCTGGAAATATTGCATGTCAAAGTAATTGACATGTTTCCCTAGCACAAACTCAACATATAATTTTCAAAGAAAATACTAAGGGACATCAAGATTGTTGTTGGGTGGTTTATCAAAAACCATCCACCAACGTCTCCAAAAATTATCTAATATTCCTTTATGGGTGCACCATTTAATTGAAAATTTTGGTTTTCGCACATTAACAAGTTGTCCAATTCTCTGATCTATAAATAACTGGGCTAATTGGGTTTTTTCAATATCAATGGCCTTCACCTCATCATACAATAACCCATTAACATAAAATTGTCTTTGTTGCTCTTGCCATTGTGCAAATCTATTATGCTGAGTTGCCAAAGTTTGAACATTTACAATGATTGTTTCCAAAGTGTTTTTCATATCTGGTAGTTCATCGAGTGTCTCATAGATTTGACATACTTTTCTTAATTGATCTAAATTTCTGTGAATAAACTCATGTATTGTTGGTACATTTTCATTCGGAAACAATGGTTGTGGTGGAGGCTTTGGAGGGTATTCATTTTCTACAGGATTAGGGTTTTCATTTTGTGCAGGAGGGTTTTCATTTTGTGCGGGGTTAGGATTTTCATTTTCATCTATTTTTAACTTGTTAATTGATAATTTTTTTAAAAAATTAACAATGGTTTTAATCTAATAAAAAATCTATCAAATATACCTTATTTTTGACTAAAATTCAAAAAAAAGAAGCAAAATGAATATAAATTGAATAAAATTGAAAAAGATAAACTATACGCTACAATTTGTTGATTTTTTTTGAGTAATTTGACCTCACCAAACAGATATAGCAAATTCGGCTCTTTAAAACCCATGCATACATTGGCAGAAATATAGCTCCAGGTTTATTTTGGTTTTGTTTTGCCGCCAGAGCTTGAGGATATCGTTTCTTGATTTCTTTGATTTTAAATAAATGGTTAGGTTAGGGACTTCGACCATGGTAGGACTTTTTGAAATATCTATTGGCCCCAATATAATATATATTATATATAATATAATATGTATTATAATATAATATAATATAATATATATTATAATATAATATAATATTATATTATATGCATGACCTCTAGAGGTTTTAAATTATAACACAAGAGCGATATCAGTTTATAGCGATTATACATTTTTTGATTTACACAAACTTTAATAAAATGGTGGGTATGAGACCCAACCATATTTAGTAAGCCTATTTTTTAAAGTATTTAATATGTAATATAATATAATATATAATGTTTTAATATAATACATATAATATAAATAATACAATACATGTCATATAATGTATACAATATAATATTATATTTATATAATATGACCTCTAGGGGTTTTGTTCTTCAAAGAGCGAATATTAGTTTATAAGGATATCCGTTTTGATTCCCTAAAATTTTTAGTAAAAATATGGTGAGGTGAGGACCAGAATACATATTAAACACCCTATTTTAAAAAATATTTAATATGTAATATAATATAATATATATTAATTTTAATATAATACATATATTATAAATAATAAAATACATATATTATACATAATATGGCACATATTATTATATATAATATAATATCAATATATTTTAATATAATATTATATTATAATATTATATTATATTATATAATATATGTATTATATTATAATATATAATAATACATATATATAATATTATAATATAATATAATATTATATAATATGACCTCTCGGGTTTTTTTTTTAAATTATAATGCAAAGAATGGATATTTGTTATATATAATATAATAATTGGTCACACCGGACCCAACACAATTATAAACACTGCTTTAAACAAAATGAATATCCATTTTATATTGGATATCCATTTTGTAACAGATATCCATTCGTAATGGATATCCATTTTGGTTTGGTATTAGCAAACCAAAACAAACATTGTACTTAGACCTGCAAAAAGTCAAAGGCGTGAATTTCACATTTTTGGACGTTTTAAAAATGCCTTTTTTTCACATCGCCACTTTTTGGACCCCCATGATCTTGCACAAACTCGTCTGTTATCTTCATTTTTGGTAGTATTTTTAATCTTCTTATTTATAATAGATGTCTTTGTAGTATCTTCCTATAGTGTATAAAAATGTACTCTACATTTCCACACTATGTTTGGTTCCCTTAATTAAATTGGACTTAATTAAGCTTCTAATTACCTAAACCATGCATTTCTAAGCCTTATTATTCTCATTTTCCAAAAGGGAAACTGATAATAAACAAATGCTAACATATTTTAGACACCTTGGAAATCGCGTGTCCTAGATTTAGGTCCTAGGACCCATTCTCCCAAAAGAAAATGAGTCCTCCTTAAGTCCCAACTCCCAATTTTAATATGTTTTGGTAGAATTTTAGTGATTCAAATTTAGGTTTCAAATGTCGGCTTATGGAATCTAATTTTTTTGAAGTTAGATAAATGCCTTTAAATACAAGGTTATTTTATCAACTCAAATCCTAAGACTTCAAGAGATCAATCACAAGAGAAAATATTATTGTCAAGAGCATTGAAGAGAAGATTTATCAAGCATCTATAACAACAATCAAGATCATATCATCATGTCAATGTTATGTGTTTTCATGTTATGTTTTGGAGCTAACATTGTCATGTAGGTTTCAAGCATTCAAGTGTCAAATCAAGGTATCATTCAATCCAATTCAAGAAAGATCTAATCCTTAGAGAGATGTGTTAGACTTCAACCCTCTAAGGGTAGCCATTGAAGGTTTGGTGAGTTGTGACATAGATTTGTTCATTCATCAATTCTTTTCATTTGTCATTGTAGATTGGGGTTGGATTTGGGGAATGAGCATGAACCAATAATAGCAACCACAAAACCATCTAATTCAAGCTTTAATAAAGACCCTAATCCAACAATGAAGCACAAATGACAATAGAAATTCAAATAATAAATCAATAATACTCAATCTCTATGCCATAGTTGATTCATCTCCATTTCTCTTCTCCATTTTTCTTTGTTTGTTCTCAAATTTGTAGTATGTAAGATATTTGATGAGCTTGATGTTGATGCAAGGTGGCTAGATCTCAAGATAACGAAAATTCAAAGACCATGGTTCCTCCAGATGAATGATATGAGAAGCAAAATATTGAAGATTGTGGTTCTTCAAGATGAATGATGAAAAGAAAAATGTTGAAGATTGTGGTTAACCTTGAAATGAGAATAATAGGTTGCTTTTATAGAAATCCCAATTCAAATGAAGGGTGAGGATTGAGTGATGATATATGATGATTAATGGATGAGATTAATTAAAAGGAAAAGAGATAAGGATGGGGAGGATGGACCAAAACTCAATAAATTAGTTGAGATTTAGGGCTTAGCTAGGAAAAGGTAAACTCAATAATTGAAACAATTATTTAATTTAGGGAATGGTGAGTGAATAATTAAAAATAAAAAATATTATTTAATTATAGAAGAAGAGGTGGGATACTAAATATTAAATAATTAAAAATAATTATTTAATGGAGGATGGAAGAAAATGATAAATAATTAAATAATAATAAAATTATTTAATTATAAGGGAGAAGGAAATGATAAAATAATTAAATAAATAGGATTTATTTGATTATGGAGGGAAAAGCTAATGAATAATTGAATAATTAAAATAATTCTTTAATTATAGAAGAACGAGAGGGAAAATGAATATGAATAATTAAATAAATAACAATTTATTTAATTATAGAAGAAAGGAGGGAAATTAGTGACGTAATTAAATAAATAAAATTTATTTAAATTAATCAAAAGAAGAATAAAGATAAAGTGAATTAATTAAATAATTAAAAATTACTTAATTAATAGAAGAATACGACATTAGGAAATAATTAAATAATTAAAATTATTGAATTTTGTAAGAAAGAAAGTGAATTAGTGATAAAATATTTTTTTAAGGGTAAAAGGCCTAAGCCTATGTTGTATTAATATATTAATAAAGAGAGTTACAATGGAGTTGTCAGGGATTTCTCAACGTGAATGATGATATACTAGGTTATATTTCAAAATCCTAGTTTGTATGAGACAAATATCATAAGCCTGACTGGCATGTTTATAGTTCCCATAGTTTGTTGCTCATAGTCAGATGTCATAAGCCAAAATTTAAGGTTGACATGTTTATAAATGCCCAAAGTTGAGGCTTAAACATCAATGTATATCAAAAACAAAATTTGCAGGTTAGGATTGGGGAAAGTCATTCCTCCATCCTGCAAATCCCTACAGAGTTTTCATCTTGGTGTTCTTCAGTCTGTTGCCGCTACCCTAGAGGGTTGAGGGTCTTCACCAGCTGCAATGATGGGGTCACATTCGTGTGTGGGGAGATATGAGATAGCATGCTATTTTCACTTGAAACTTCCCACCATGTTGCTACCCAATTCAATGTCGTTCCTCTATAGAGAGCTGTAAATGAACCTATTTGAGCCCATTTCTAGTGACATCTTTATCACATCATATGCCAAAACATATGCCCACTTGTGGAGAAGATAGTGACGTAGGAAGAGACCCTCAATATGTGCCTCCCCGCTCCCAAAGTCATACTTTTGTAAGCTAGTTAGTAATGCATTGTCCTTCGAGAAAGCATCCTGCACAATCGAGCCAACAATGCTTGCACAGAGGAATAACATTGCAGAAGATCAACAAGATTTGACACAAATATAGAAAAAATTTGGGATGGGAAGATTAACCTTTTTGCTTGAGGGTTGAGGATTTATTCCCCAATGATGCACTTAATGCATTTCATCATGCACAAACAGTTGGTCTTGAAAATATGGTTCAGGTCTACCTTACCAATACTACCACAAAAAGGAATCTCCCAGTCTCAAACTATTAATGGGGCCCTAAAATTCCTTGGAAGGTATTCCATCTGAGAAGGTGATGTGAATACTTCAATGAATGAGATTCCTTGGATGAAATTTCAACTAGCACCCACAATGCAACTTAGATAATATTGAAGCCCTTTGCAATTTGAAGAAGCCACCAATCCTACTTAAAGAAGAGATTGTAGGTCCGTATCAATGGTGAGGTATGAGCCATCCTAGTTATGATTTATTTTCCACACTTAGAAACAAATGTGTGAATAGAAAACTGTCATTGCCTTATGTGCATGTCATGTCATATTACATATGAAGTGTTGTGAGGGAGGATTCAGAGATGATAGATTTTAATGATATTATTTAATGATTATTGCAAAAGAAATATTTATCCTTGATGCCTTTGGGGAGCAAGCCTTGGTGAGGTGGCCACTACTTTTGCTTTGTGTGAAGCCCTGCAAAAAATCAAAACATGTGAGCAGACTTAATGTTAGCTACAAATCATAGTGTACCTTTTAGTCCTTTAAGAAACTTTCACTGGCCAAGATTTTTGCAGGTTTTGAATGGGAGATGATGTCATTTTTTATGAATGTTATTTCTTTTGGCTCCTAGACACACCCTATATTTTCTAGGAAATTCACCAATTGATTGCCTTCTTTGTAGGTATGCGTGATGCTAACTTCTAGCTTGTCTAATAGTCTCCAAGAGTGTTAAATGAGTAATGACATAGTATAATATCCAATTCTATATATATATGTCTATGTTTGCATGCATTTATAATTAGCAATGAGTCTCCTTCAATTTGTAACTTAGGAATCTTGAGTTCAATAGTAGTTATCAAACCATTCAAGAGGCCATGGGATTTTGTTGTGTTGTTAGTTCTATTAGGGAGGTGGATTGATTTTGCATAAAATATGGGTCCATGCTATCTCTTATGACTACCCTTGCACTTGATCTTCCTGGGTTGCCCTTTGAGGCCCCATCAAAGTTTAACTTAAGGACCCCCTTAGGAGGAGGTATCCATGAGATCTTGGATCAATAAATTTTGTGTTTTTGTTGGTGGAGACTTCCCTTGAATGGAAAGACCAATTGACTCTAGAGCTCCATTATTTGAGAATCCCAATCTATAAAGATCGAGCCAACATATTTTGATTTTTGAACATAGGTGTTTGTAACTTTTGAGATTGATTTCTCTATACTTATTAGAACTTGCTAAACACTTGATTATTCTTTCCTAATACTCTCTTGTTCCTATCTAACCATATTCTCCATATGACCATTATAGGCACAACCCTCCAAATACATGAAAAAAAAGATATCTTGTACATGATTGGCCAACTGGTAAATGATCCCATAAAGTGTTTTGTAGTGGGTAATGCCAATTCAATATTTTTTGAATATATGACTAGAAAGATTGGGCAAATGGACATTGAACCAAAAGATGATTTGTATCTTCAAGGGATGTATTACACATGACACACTTAAATTGGTTTGCAATATGTAGTTTTGCAAGCCTTTCATAGGTTAATATTCTCTTCTTCAAAGCTAGCTAAGAAAACAACCTACTTTTCGAAGTGTTATTGCATTCCAACAAAAGGATAGATCCCTTTGAGTTTCTCTTTGACTTACACTATTGTTTATTGATCTATATCCCTGACTTATTGTGTAGTTTCCTAATTTTGAAGGTGCCTAGATTAGCCTATCAAGAATGCCTAATTTGTAGACTAACCTTTCCCTTAGTATCTCATTCATTTTGTTTTTTGATCATTTGGAATTGGAATATCTAAAAGATCTTTCCATATTAATTTTCCAGTAGACTCCTTGAACCTATGAAAGTAATCCTTAACTCTTGTGCCCCACGCGGTCAATAAGAGATCTCTTGTAATTTGTATCACATGGATTAAACTTAATGGGGGGTGGCCATTCCAAGAGTCTAACAAAAAAAGTGAGTCTTGTCCATTATGAACTTCCTAGGTGATAAAAGGGGTAATTACATCTCTACAAGCAACAAGAAAATCCCACATGGCTAACCCTTCTGGTGGATTTGAGATCTGGGTAAGATCCTTATTGGAGATGGAGTGTCTAAGTATTTCCCTTGCATTATTTGGCACCACTTTAATTGGGGTTTGGAGTATATATTCCAAACTAATTTAGCTCCTAGGGACATGTTTCTAGTATCTAAATTATGGATTTCTACTCTTGTAAGTTTTTCTATGTGAATATTCTCAAAAGAAATAAGAGGGATTTTCTTTTTGTTGTCTAGATTTCCTTTCCATAGGAAATTTTTGATCAACTTTTCTAATTTTGAGATAATGGAATTAGGGGCCTTTAGAACTGCCATGTAGTAGTTTGGTATGGTTGATAGGATAGACTTTATCATCTAGATTATCCTTGATAAGGATAACCATCTTCCTTTCCATGTTGATATTTTGGATTGAATGCTATCAATGACTTTCAACCAATATGTTGGCTTATTTGAGCCTATGAAGAGTAGAATTCCTAAGTGCATGGAAGTTCTTCTAGATGAAATCCTAACTATTTGATTATCTTTCTTTTGATGGTTTCCTTTGTATTGAAGACAAATGTATTTGAATTTTATGCATTTATTTTCTGTCCTGATGTAGCCATGTACTTATCTAGAACTTCTTTTATTTGTTTGGCTTTAGAAAGGGATGCCTTACCAAATAGCAATGTATCATCAACAAAAAGTGCATGAGTAACTTTTATGTTTATGGGGGGATTTGGATCCTATGCCATAGGCCTTGTGACTAATTTTTGTGTATACATCTGCTGAGCGCTTCTACTAGGATTATAAATATGAAAGGTGATAATGGATCCCCTTGGAACATACCTTGAGATGAAGCAAAAAATCCCATCGGTGAGCCATTGATTATTACCAAGAACTTTTTTGATGACAACAAAGAAATGATCCATTTACACCATTTCAGTCGAAACCCAAAATTTTTTAGAACTTGGATTAGAAAGTCCCAATTCACCCTATCATATGCCTTGATCATATCTAGTTTAATAATTAGTGAGGGTATTTTATTTATATTTATGGAGTGCAAAACCTCATGAGCAACTAAAGCATCCTCCATTGTTTCTCTTCTTCAGACGAACCCTCCTTGTTCTATTGATATGATTTTTGGATGATAGGATGGAGTATCAAGTAGATAGCTTTAGTAAATATCTTGTACATTATATTACATATAGAAATTGGCCCGAAGTCAACAAAAGTTTTAGGCTCTTTGATTTTTGGAATTATAGCCAAGTGTGTTAAGTTGAACTGTTTTGAAACTATTCCAAAATTTCTTGTTTCCTCCATGGCTCTGAGGTCCATACCAATGGGACTTTTGATAGAATAAGGTTGTGAATCCATTTGGGCCTAGGGCTTTGTCCGCTATCATGGAGAAGACTACTTCTTTGATTTCTTGTATTTAGTAAATGGCCTCATTAGTTGTTCATTAACCTCATGGTATATTAATTGTGGGATAGCTTCCAACATGTCTCCCCTTTCCTTTGTAGATTTATTTGGTTGGTGGGGTGGATTTGAAAGGTGGTTTGAAAAAATTTAATGCCTTCATTATGTAAATCAACTTCTTTACACAAGATATTTCTAGATGCACTATCTTGTATAGAGGATATTGTGTTTTTTTATTTTCTAACTTGTGTTGAGATGTGAAAGTATTTGGTGTTTCAATCTCCCTCTTGTAAGAGAGGGGGACCACCATGTGCAAGACCCTAGGTCACAAAGGGTCAAGATGCGAGAGGTTTCCCTAACTTACCACAGCTAAATGTAGTGTTTAGGGTATGTAAGGCGGGGGTAACGAGGACTGTACGACCTCTCAACTACTCAATAGGTCTGAAGTGCAAAAAGAGGCTAGCCAAGCTAGTTTCTAGGTTTAACACTTTGTCTTAGAAAGTTCTTTGTTTAAGGATAGAAGCATGGACTTCAGATAATAGTGCAGGGCGCGTTGGCGTCTCAAAAGTGTGCTATCATCTGTATGACTAGACAACAATAAAAATGAGGTTAAGTCACTAAAAACTAGCTAACAACCCAACAAGTTAACTAAATGGCCAAAATGATAGAACAAAGTAAATTATATAATCTCTAATATGATAAAGTAAATAATAAAAAGTGATGAAGATGAGGAGAATCTCACCAATGAACTCGTTCACTAGTTGATTCTCCGAGAGCTCGCACACCTACACACAACAAGAAGGGAAAATGTTGGGGGGCTATATAGGGGCCTGCCTTAGTCAAACCCCTGTGTAGGTGTTTCCACTGCTATAGACAGCCAAAAGAAAGAGATAAAGAAGCAATGTAATGAAAATGCAAACACTTCAATGCAGTACCATGCTACTCACAAAATGATAGAGGAGAGGAGAAGGAAGCTTTCCACCTCCACCAAGAGCACTCAAGACTGCTTGGGGGAGAAAATGAGAGGAACTCAATCCTTTGCTGCATATGAGGTGGTTCCAAACACGCTCTACCGAGTTGATGGAGTGTGATGTTACTACAATGGAATGCTTGGGATGCTTGGAAGTGAGTGAAAGTGAGCTTGTGAGAGTGAGAGTATGGAAGCTTGATGTGATGAAGAGTTCTGAAGAGCTCAAGTGAAGTCGTGAAGAGTTGGAATGCAAGTTCAAGGAGTGAATATGAAGGAATGAGGGAGAAAACAACCATATTCGGGTCTGTTGGTTGAAGGAGGTGTTACAACTTCATTTCCAATGGGAAGAGTAACGCCTCTACTGGCTCAGCCGCAGGAATCTACCAGGGACATAAGCGCACTGCATGGATGTCTGCGCGCCGTGTAGGCATCCTCAATAGAAATGCCTCCACTGACACACAAAATAGGCTCCACGTGGATCATCAACAGTGAGCTTAAGTGAATTTAAGCCTCCAACTTTGATTTTCTAAAGTGTATAAAGGCAAAAGGGGGAATTGCGCCTAGGGTGCAAATTCACTCTTATACATTTTTCCCCCACTTTAGCAAACACGAGTATTGATGAGTGCTTGGTAAAGTAGATCAAGAAGAGAGTAGAGTTAGAAAAGTATACCTGAACCTTCGAGGAAGTAGTACTCGGTCTGATGTACCCGAGGGTTCAGGAGATGTGAAGGACTCCATAACTACTCAAAACTATGGATTTAGAACAAAGTGCCTTACAGGCTCACAAACTTGCAAGGAGGAAACCCCCAATATCTCTCGCATGGAGGAAGCCCCAAGGAAATGGACTTTGTAGAGTCAGGAAGCAGTGACACATCTACCCACAAATAGAGCATGTCTAAAGCGGCAACATGTCTACCTGCAGATAGAACGTGTCTAAAGCAGTGACACATCTACCTGCAAATAGAGCATGTCTAAAGTGGTGACATGTATACCCGCAAATAGAGCATGTATAAAGCAGAAACATGTCTATCTGCAGATAGAGCATGTCTAAAGTGGTGACATGTCTATCTATAGATAGAGCATGTCTAAAAGCAACCAGTCATGCAAACTGAAAGACTTTCAAAGGGGTCCCTCAGGAACCCTTCAAAAGGAGAGGGGTCCACTCAAGGGACACACTATTTGAAAAGTAAGGTCTAGTCAGGATGCCCCCAAGCTAGATGCAAAGAAGCAAATAGAATGAGTCTAGTCGGGCTGCCCCTAGGCTAGATGTGAAAGAGTCCATTCATTACAAAAGATTTTGAAGAAAGGGTCCCTAGGGAACCTGCTGTGAAGAAGAAAGGGGGTCCGCTCAAGGGACACACAATCCAAAAGCAACTGTTCACCTTAGAGTGATTCACCATCAAGGGATCCTTTCGAAAGGTGTTCACTTCATCAAGGAATTTGAAAGGAAGGTCATGCC
>VDFB02006473.1:0-20284 GCA_007258455.2 Sequoia sempervirens
AGAAAGAATGCACCACCACTTGTACTTTTCCTGTTATCCACATAGCCAACCCAATCTGCATCTGTGTAAGCACTCAAAGTAAAATCAATATCCTTGGGATATCACAAACCATGTTCCAGAGTGCCTTTTAAGTATCTAAATATCCTCTTCACTGGTGCAACATGTGACTCTCTAAGATTTTCTTGAAATCTAGCCACAAGACAAACTGCATACATGATATCTGGTCTAGTAGCAATTAGATATAGCAACCCACTAATCATTGATCTATACTTGCTCCGATCAGTCATAGGAGATTCATCATTCTTGCTCAACTTGCAAGCAATAACCATAGAGGTACACACCGGTTTAGAATTTTTCTATTCCAAAATTTTCAGCATTTCTTTGACATACTTTGATTGTGAAATGAAAATACTTTATCTGTTTGATTTATTTGTAATCTAAGGAAGAAATTCATCTCCTCAAACATAGACATTTCAAACTCTTTCTGCATTTCTTCTGCAAACTTTTTGCACATAGCTTCATTGCCTCCAAATATTATATCATCAACATATACAACAACAATCAAGATTTGATCTTTTTCAACTTTAAAGTAAAGATTGCTATCTGCAATACCTTTATTGAATCCTTGCTGTATCAAATATCTATCTAACCTTGCATACCAAACTCTAGGAGCTTGTTTCAATCCATAATGCCTTCTTCAATTTGCAGACTATATCCAGTTTGTCTGATAATTGAAATTCTTCCGATTCTATGTATACTTCTTTCAATTCTCCATTCAAGAAAGCAAATTTCACATCCATTTGATTTAAGTTTTGAAATCCTTATGTGCTGCAAATGCTGAAAACATCTTGATAGCTTCCATTTTTTCCATCGGAGCAAATGTCTCTTCAAAATCTATTCCTTCAACTTGTGAGTAGCCTTTACACACAAGCCTTTTCTTGTTCCTTACCACTTCTGTATTCTCATTCAGTTTGTTTCTGAATACCCACTTAGTTCCAATCACATTCTTGTTTGCAGGTCTTGGGACAAGTTCCCAAGTCTGATTCTTCTCAATTTGCAACTTTTTTTTCTTCTATAGTCTTGAACCAATATTCATCTTTGCATGCCTCAATCACTTGTTCTTCAACAACTTTCCTTCTTGTTAGTACACCTTTTTTCTTATCTCCAATGATCTGATTTTCAGAATGACTTTTCTGCACATACTTAGGCATTTTAGGAGTCTTTTCTGGAGCTTTTTCCTCTTCAATCTACACTTCTCTTTCTTTAGCCTTTTCTTCTTTGCAACACGACTCGTTTGATTCATATCCATCTATCATCATTGAATTCTTCTGTAAATCTTCATCAACCTTGACACTTGCACTCTCAACAATCTTTCTCAATCTCTTCTTGTAGCATCGGTAAGCTTTGCTTCTAGTAGAATATCTAAGGAAGATACCTTCATCATACCTTGCATCTAACTTTCCTAAGTTATCTTCATATCTTGTGATATAACATTTGCTTCCAAACAATTTGAAGTACTTGACAGTAGGAATCCTTCCATACCATAGCTCATAGAGTCTTTTTACTATTTTCTCTTGCTTGAACTCTGTTAAGTATATAAACAACAATATGAATTACTTCTCTCCATTAGACTTTTGGTAGATTTTCATCTTTCATCATTATTCTTGCAGCTTCTTGAATAGTCCTATTCTTTCTTTCAACCACTCCATTTTGCTGAGGAGTCCTAGGGGTGGACAAGTGCCTCTTTATGCCATGATTTTTACAAAATATGTTAAACTCATTAGAGGTGAACTCTCCACCTCTATCAAACCTCAATATTTAATCCATTTCATTCTCAACCATAACTTTGAATGCTTTAAACATGTCTAGAGATTTTGATTTTTCTTTGAGAAAAGTAACCATGTCATTCTAGAATAATCATCAATTAAAAGCATGAAATACCTATCACCTTGAAGACTTCGTATTCTTGTAGGGCCACAAAGATCTGCATGCACTAATTTCAACAGTCCAATAGTAGATTGTTCTTTGACTTTGAAGCTTCTTCATGCTTGCTTTCTAATTTGACGTTCTTTACATACATTATTGATAGGCTTTGTAATCTTTGGCAGATCTCTCACAGCTTGAACTGAACTTATCCTTACTAGGCTATCAAAGTTGATGTGACGCATTCTTCTATGTCATAGCCGACTTTCATTAATTTGAGTCATAAAATAGTAATCATCAATACCCTTAAGATGATAAACATTTCCATCTGTCCTTCTAGTAGTAACCACAGTTTCAAATCCTTTTTTGATCTCACATCCATCATCCTAAAACATAAGATTGTATCCTTTGCTACACATTTGTCCAACACTCAAGAGGTTATGTCTTAAATCCTTAACATAATAAACATCAATAGTATTATGCTTGCCATCAAAACTGATAGAACCTTTTCCACATATCTTAGCAGATGTATCATCACCAAATCCAACACATCCTCCATCATACTTTTCAAGTTTAACAAACTTACTCTTGTCACCGGTCATATGATTAAAGCATCCACTGTCAATGATTCAATAGTCTTCTCCTGACTAACATGAAAAGCAGATACCAAAATACCTCCCGTCTTATTCTTTGTTTCCGAAGGGCTATCCTTCACACATCTCTCAAAGTTAGCAAAAACAGATTCATCTTTTAAAGCCATGAACAAGCATTCATCATCACCATCTCCATAATCAGATTCATCATTAGAATACTTGCATCTTCTTTAACATAATAGCTTTTCTTAATCATCTGACCTTTGTTCTTATTATTTTTGTTATTCAAAGCTCTCTTTGGACATCTTGAAGCATAATGACCTATCTTTCCATAGCTGAAACATTTGAAAGACAACTTACCATTGTACTTACCAATACCCTTCTTCATTCTCCTTACAAAGTTGGCTTCTATATCATCAAGATCCTTTTGATCTGATTCCTTGATATCCTCTTATTTCCCAACTTTAAAAGCAGTCTCAATTTTTGCACCACTATTTGTTCCAAATTCTCTCATTTCAAAAGCAGTTAAAGAGCCATACAATTGATCTCTGGTATATTGATTCATATTTACAAATTCTTCAATAGCAACCACTTTATGAGTAATATTTAGAAAGATTTATGAGAATTTTTTTTACCACTTCTGGTTCTTTGAGTTCGCCACCAAGACCTCTGATGGAGCTGACAACTTCATCTACCCTCTGCATATAGCTTGCAACATTTTCTTCTTCAGACATCCTTAGGTTCTCAAACATGATCTTCTGATTTTGCATCTTAGCTTCTTTGACCTTATCATTTCCTTCATAAATTCTTTCTAACTTATCCCAAATTGGTTTAGTAGTTTTCGTACTCATCACTTTCACCAATTCAAAATTTGTAAGACTATTTTAGAGGGCACACCTTGCTTTACCATTGGTTTCATAGGTCTTGATCTCATCAACAATACTTGGACCATTTGTAGGTTTAGTGTATCTATCCTTAACAGATTTCCAGACATCATATCTAAGGTAGTCCAAAAAACTTTCCATCTTCGTCTTCCAAAACACATAATCCATTTTATCAAATATAGGGATCTCTTTCTTGTGCGCCATCCCATATCTACCTCAAGTGGTTAACCTTTCTTCCAAGGAACCTTGCTCTGATACCAATTGTTAAATGCACAAGACAATTGAGAGGGGGGGTGAATTAGTTGTACCTTAAAACTTCAAAACCCTCATACACATTCAAATCCACATTAATACAATTGACCTTTAATCTATTGTAATGATTTAACATGAAAGACAAATAACAAAAATTGAAACAAATCAACACCATGCACATGAGAACACTAGATTTACGAGAAAAACCCAAGATGGGAAAAACCATGATGATGATTAGCTCACAATATAAAGTAACTTCAACACCGAATACAATAGGGCTCACTACCGAAGGGCTCACTGCCCAAAGAAAGAAAGGCTCACTGCCAGAGGGCTCACTGCCCAAAGAAAGAAACTCACTTGCAGAATAGAAAATAAGATAGAGAAGAATTTTACATAGAGAAATCCATCTTAATACAACAAAGAAATCCACCACAATATCAACAATACCTTTGCAGCTTGACTGAAGAATTGTAGACACCTTCTGCTCACTGCATCTAATAGTCCAAGACATGAAAACTCACATTGCACTTCTCAAATTCGCACTCTAACACTCGGGAATTCATATCATTCGCATCTCTTATCTATCTCATCATCCCTCAACAACTCAACTCTTATTTATATCATTTTCAACCTTGAAACCATTCTCTAAGGCCGACTATGCACATCAGCCCTGCAAATTCAAATTAAGTCGGGACCAAAACACTTCTGTGGTGGATAGAAGTGAAAGCAGACCACACCATTCCTTATTCAGGGCCCAAATCTACAACACCACCCTACAACATGCTTCTATGAATAATAAATATCCACTTCATTTAGTGTAAACACCAGGTCGATTGTTGCCCGTGTAAACACCATTAAACTTTTAAGTACACGCTTCCTTTAATCCAAACACTTCGTGAACAACAAATGTCACCTGAACATAACTTGGAATATTCCACAAACACCTTGAAATCCAACAAAATCCTTCGCAACGACTTTCACTCGAAGAATGTACACACCCAATACACTCAAACAACTTTGCCATACACTGCAACTTAAAAAATTGACTTCCGAAGCATAAAACCTCAAACCACCTTGACTGAACAAAGATACCAACACAATCAACACACCCTCTGATTTGCAAGACCTGAAACCACTTTGCGGAGAAACGCAGAGTAAGGACATTTCTCCCAAACACCTCTACAATACACTATTCACACATTGGTGAACACAACTTCTCCTGTACAATGATCCAACACACCAAATTTTGAATACATTACCTCTGAACACCTCTAATCAATATATCCAAAATGCATAGGAAGATCTTCAACCTAGAAGAAATGCGGAACAACACCATAACAACACTGCAACACACTTTTTTATTTTTTTATCAAAATTTTCCAAAAGCACTTGAAAACCAAGCATCAAAGACACATCCTCATCACCTTCATCACTTCTTCAACCATAGACAAGAGCTTGTAAAAGCAACACTAGAGGTTGACATTAGTAGCTTACTAATGACAACATAATGCAACTAATCAAAGCATAGATAACATCAACATACTCTTGCAACAATCTCCCTCAATAATGATCTTCTTCCTTCTCATACAGTTGACACCAATGACAACACCAATCTGTTCATACTTAGAACAAATATAATAGATATAGAAATGAAAAAAAATCCTAGAACAAAAATATAAATATGGATTTACCTGAAGTCGCACCTCAAAGAAATCCTATGCTTCAACCTCTGAGAAATCAAAGGGAAGGAAGCATGATACTCCTAGGTCTTCTGAGCAATATGTTGAAACCCATTTCCAAGATGTTGACCCAAACATCCAATTAGAAAATGACTGCAGAGAAATGGAATTAGATCAACACATTGATCTTATTGGTCATCCAAGAGAAAGGAAATGTCAAATAGAGGCACAAATTGCATTGCAATAGGCATAGTTAGCTCAACAAGCCTTATTAATGAATCAAGAACAAAATATTGCTCAGCCTCAAAATGTAGCATTGACTGTTCCAATCCAACAAGTGCCTTTTGTTCAACAAAACCATTCTAATCCCTCGCAACAAAATGTATTACAAAATGTTGGGGTCAACCCTAGAAGGAAAGCTCAAGGATTTGTTCTGGTGAGATCACCATTGGGATTAGAAAGATATATATAGTTGGAGTTTTGCGATATTTATAATTAACCTAATCCAATTCTAGTTGAGATTAAAGGAAAGGTACCAAAATTCCAAGGTAACAATGCTATCATTGGTGAGGACCACTTAAGGTATTTCATAGATGTTGCTGATAAATACGAGATTGAAGATGAAGATGTCGTGTTGAAGCTTTTTGTGCAATAATTGGAGGAATGTGCAAAAGAATGGTACAAGAGTTTCAAACAATAGCATAGACTCATGGGATGAGTTTATAAGGGTTTTTCGATTGCAATATGGAGAAAGAGTGGACCCAAAGTTTTCAATCTATGAGCTAACTACCATCAGAAAAGGGATAAATGAACTTGTTGAATTCAACAATAGATTCACTATGACAATGAGGAAAGTACCTCACCAGGTAAGGCCAGATGAGCCTACATGCCTTGTTCTATGTTGTGGAGATTTCAATTCAAAGTTAGGATATCTCTTAAGAGATAAGAACCCTTAGACCTTGCGGAAACCATATGCAATGGCAATCAACATAAAGAGCAATTTGGGAAAGAAAACAAAAGAGTTGATATAAAACTCTTGAAATCAGATGCATCAACTTCTGACAAGCCTCTCATTGTTGAAGAAAAACTAGACAAATTGATGGGAGCTATGAAGGATCTTGTTAGGATAGGTGAAATTATAATTGCTATCCTAAGTTGATAATTGTGTGTCTCCATATTCTTTGGAAAGTGTTCTAAAGTACATGAAGGAAAAAATATTATTATTTATTTTATTATGAATTTTTTTAATTGCATTCAAAGAGGTGGACCCACTACAGTGATGGTTATAGGGCATCCCGAGAGCATATTACCTTTGGGTGTCCAACTTATGGGTGGGGACTACTTTACAATGCATGTCCTTGTAGGAAAATTTCCATGTTTTGAATGGTGGGATGTGTTTGGACAAAACTGTGGATTGATATTAGAGATAAACTATCCTTGTAATTCTATTAAATTGGAAAATACAATTAGATCAATCCTCGGGAATTTCGTGTTGATTTCCTCAGTTTGTTCCTAAATGTCAATCCAGGGATCGTAGACTTGTGAAAGGTGTTACAACTATATACCTAAGGGTTGGAAACAATGAATTAAGTGGGGATGAATGCAACTAACACTTTGGAAAATATTTAATCTGGCTTTTGTTTTCTATTGTGACATTAGGTTCATAGTGCGACAGGAAGTTCACATAACATAACAACTTTTGAAAGCAATGTATGTAGTTGAATGACAAATAAAATGTTGAAATATTTGAACCTTTTATACTTCAGATAATAATTGCATCCAACAGTAAACTGATCACACCAATTACAAAAATCGTATTTAACAATGAATCAACCACATTAGTCAAATATCAAATATTTTCAAACTTAAAAGGAAATTAAATCATAAATTGATCACACTGTGGAATACATTCAACATGAAATAAATCACACAACATATAAATTCTAACTAATTCAAACACACAACAACCTCACCAATCGTCCCGAGAGTGGGCCCTTCCTTTGGTTCACAAGGCGAGTGGAAAGAAATCGATTATGCTAGCTCAATGCCACAAACATCTGATTCAATTTATTCCAATTTGTTACAAAAACAAAATATGTCTATTCTCTATCTCTTCTATAGAATAAATCATGACATATTTATATACATGGTTTCTTATTGTTACGGCCTATAGCCAACACATTGAATATTATAGACTAAGATTTAAAGAGGTTATGTTTGTTATGACCGATGGCCAACAAATCGAGAACCCAAAACAATATTAAAAATAGTTTTAAAATGTAATACAAAAAATAGAAAGGAGCAGTTTCATAGCACATCCAACCTGTCCTTTTCCTCTCCTCGTATCTCGTGATCTTCAAGGGTTACCTTCAACATACTCTATTCTTGTCACAATCCATTTAGAATGGATTAATATCTCAAGAATTTGGCACTTTGAAAGCATTAGTTCATTCTTTAAAACATATTAAATGTTTCTTCATTCTCATAATAATTAATGGCAAGAAGACTTAGGAAAGGGTAATAAAATGAAACAAAAAGGTCATAAGATTTGGACATGTTTTTCACCCATCATTTTCCCCCCAGCATAAGGAATTTGCATGTCCTCATGAAAATAATTAGTACAAACCAGTTTTGCCTATAGATAGTGGTTGAGTCGTGCTAGTAATTTCCTCCACCATGCTAACCTTTGGTTCCTCTAGTCTTTGCTCAAACCCTTGAAGAGGAATATGAGACCTTGCTACTTGACACAATTTTGTTTTCATTCTGTCAATTTCTTCCCTCTGTTGTGTATTCAATGTGTCAAGCTCCTATAGTTGTGCCTTCAACTGCTGATTCTCTTCGTGAAGCTGTGTAATTATATGACATAATTATCCATAAGGAATAAGGGGCTCATTACATACTTCTCTTGGAGTATCAATATTAAAAACAAGGGCCTTCGAGGCTTCTTCAGGACCAATAATTCCCCTTGCTGATTGCCGCAGAGGATGACACTCTTCAATGTAGGTATTTCTGGAATGTGTTCGTGTCCATAAGGGCTCTCACCTCCTTCGTCATATTCCTCCCCTATTTTATGTTCATCATGGCTCAAGGTTTCAACATTCACATTTAGGGTTTTTTCATATTCCTTTTTTCATGTTCAAGGAAAGTTTCACCTCCTTCCTCATATTCTTCCCCTATTTTGTCCATGAGGGTTTCATCTCTAGAGTCTAAACGCATCTTCGTATCCAAGAGGACTTCCTTTTCCCTCTTCAGTTTCTTCCTCTATGTTGTGCTTTTCTTGGTCTGATGCCTCATCACCACATACATTTGCATGTTTAGAGGTTTCCAATTCTTTGAGGGTAGGACTTTTTATTTGATCCTGCTCAACTTGCAACTTATTTTTATGTCAATTTGTACTACGAAGTTCTCTGCTCATTTTTCCTTTTCTTTGATTAGGGTTTGTAGCTATAATTTCAACATCAATCATTGAGTGGGCTGCCTTTGCTAGTTTATCCAACCTAGTTGAAGTGGGAGTTTTTACTTTTTTATGCTTAGTCGGGGGTGTCCTATCATTCTTTTGCGGGGTTGTATCATCAATTATGGAGTTGGTTTTCTTTTTTTTAGAGGATTCACTGAATAGGGTTTCCTCTGTTGTCCTCTTTTTGGAGTGCCCTGAAGTTTCACTACTCTCTTTTCCTTTGTTAACAAAAACATCCCATTCTACAGGAGGATTTTCTAAACGTATTCCATGCACTATAATTAGCTTAATTAATCCATGGTGAGCAAGTGAGCTTTCATGTCCCTTATGAAACTGACTACATGACAGTTGCATAGAACAATGTAAATAGTAGGGAATGTTAACCAGAACAACATTACACAAATGCAATATGAGCTGAAAGTAATGGGCATAAATATACATGTACCTTCCCTCGTAAGTGATATATTGAATCAAAAACTTGGCGACTTCATCCCATGGTGGTGGAAGAGATTTACGTTTGGTTCCTTGGCCCTGCACCAATTTAACAGATTCCCCCCTCTGTAAAAATTTCTTACATTGAAGCTTGAGGTCTGTGACATGAGAGGAAGTAGAAGGAAAGAATGAGTCACCAGTTTGTGGAAGTCCAGTGACTGTAGCAATGGTTTGCACTGTTACCAAAAATTTCCATCCCCTCAAATTATTATGAAACCCCATGGAAAACTCTGAAGCAACCGTATTGTTAAAACCATGCAATTTCCTGAAATATGTTGTCTAGGAGGCTTGCCTGAAGATTTTGTATGCCTCTCCATTGGCTAGGAGATCCTACGTGGACGTGTGTTCCCTTCTTGTATGATATCCTCCCATGGTTCTTAGGTGCGACAAGAACTCCCCTTTCAATTTACACAGTAGCTATAGTGGTGGAAAAAGATATGAAGATGGGGACAGTTAGCAAAGGCTATGAACAGATAGTTTACGAAAGGTAGTAGGTAATGTGACCGAGTGAGTTGGCCAATAAGAAGAAATGAAGGATAATAATGGAAAATATTGTGGGATTAAAATTGGCTAGTAAGAAATAATAATGAATATCACAGGAGTAACTCCCTTGTACCCCCCAACTTAGGGATGAACTATCCTGGTCATGCCACGTCATTATTAATGAAAATGAATAATACTTAATAAGTTTAAAAAGAAGAAAAGAATACTCCCTGGTACTAGTGACCACGAGACAAGTAGTGCTAATGTGACCACTGGAGAGTTGAAGGAGTGCATACCATAATACAAGATGACATCATGAGGATAGTGGGCGAGTGAAGAAATCTCGTAGAAGATTCACAAAGATGGAGTAGTAAAATCGATCATGTCGCTCATGAGTTAAAAATGTAAATGACTACAAAAGAGGTGACCCAAGGATTATGTGGATAGGGCAACAAGGACTGCGGGTGGATACATGGAAAATAGAAATCGGAGTAAAGAGGGCATCCAACACAAGCAGTGACAAGATCACTAGCTAGATAAGTCAAAAAAAGGTGTGCAACAGAGCAATAATGAAGAAAGCTACCAAGGAACCTGAGATGACATCTGAGGCGAAAAGTGGGACCCATAATGAGCTATTGCTGAGACAGTAGAAAGAAGTAGAAGGCTTGGTGAGTGACAAAAACAAAGTAGGCGACATGAAGAACATTAGTCAAACAACAAAAGATAAAGTGTGGCATACTTGGGTAGTGTCCCAAAGTCATCCATAGAGTCCATGGCAACAAGGGAAATACCCAAACCTGCACAAAAACCCATGGTAATGAGGCAAAGAGGAAGGCAGTGTGGGAACAAAAGAAAAATATGTAAGCAATGACATGAATTGCAAAACTAAGGTTCTTGTCGCACCAAAGAATAGGTGGCGACAGGAAGTATTGTTGAACACTCTTTTTTTTTTGTCACGATGATAGATTTTCGGTATCCCGGTTTTCACCCTATCACTGCTTAGAGACGTCAGAAAACCGGTTTTCACCTCTAATTTTATTCAATAATTAATACCTTTTAGAATCCAATTTTCAAGTATTAATTGGCCAACAACGCCCGAAGGTTTTTCATGGTTGGATCTTTTATTGCTTTTTTTTTGATAATTTATTTTGGAGAGGCTACAGGAACAAGAGTGAGTTCCTTCGTCATATTACAAACCAAAGTTTCTTTAGAAAGGGGTCATTTGTAGAGTTTCAAACGGTGCTCGTTAACAATGAGAGCCATACGCTATGAGCCAATAGTGCATAGTTCAACAAAATTATTATCATAAACGGTCTTGATATCATAGGGATCAAGCTAACGAGTGTGAAATTTCCCTTTGAAGTCCTAGAATCGAGAGTCATAGAGCATTCAACAAACGAAGCAATCATGCCATTATGCTCACCGTTGTTGCACCACCTCTGTGTGAAAAGGTTTTGTTGACGCATCTCGTCCAAAGAATGGAGTTGAGTGATTCTTTCCTTCTGGGTTTTTGTGATACTCATCCCTAGTTGAAGAGCAATGAAAAGAGTCTTCACTTCAAATTCAATGGGAAAAACAACCTTTTTTCCATATACAAGTTCATACAGTGTTAAATGAGTGGTTGTCTTCCAAGTCGTTTTGTAGGCCCAAAATGCCTCAAGAAGTCTATCTACCCAATCCTTCTTGTGTAATGTCTAGTTTTCATGAGGATATTCTCCAACTCCCTATTGGTCACCTCCACTTGCCCATTGGCTTGTGGATGGTACAAAGAATATTTTTGGTGTTTGATTTCATATTCCCGCACCAAAGCTACAACCAAATCGAAGGTGAACTATAGTCCCTGGTTTGTAACAATTTCTCTTAGTATGCCATACCTGGTAAAAATCTCATAGTATAAGAAGTTAGCAACTTTTGTATCTCTAGCATGTTTCAAAGCTACTACTTCTACCCATTTAGTTACATAATTAATGCAGACCAAAATATTCTCTTTATCCCTAGAACGAGGATTAATTGGTCCTACAAAATCCAAATCCCATTTCTCAAAAGGTTCAATTAATAATTGTGGGTGTAAGAGCATTTCATTGGAGTGTGTGGTTCGGCCCATACACTGACACTTATCAAAATGCTAAACATATCTTTTACAATCCCTATGGATTGTTGGCCAATAATACCCTCTATTAAAAACTTTGTTAGCAGTTCGTTGTGCTGCAAGGTGTCCTCCACAAGGCTCAGAGTGGCATGCACAAAGTATGTCAAATAAATCTTCCTCTGCTACACAATGACGCATAATGTTATCAATTCCAATATGAATGAGTAAAGCATTAATCCAACTATATTTCCTGTGGTAAGTCCTATAAGCTTTCATCTGTCTCTTGGAGAAAGTGGGGTGGAAATCTATAGGTGACAAGATAATTAGCAATATTGGTAAACCATGGGATTTTTACAGAAATAGAAAAAATATGTTCATTCGGGAAAGCATCATCCATAGGTATCGGTTCATTATCACATTGCAATCTAGATAGAAAATTAGCAACTATGTTTTCACGTCCTGGTTTGTCAAGAATAGTGATATCAAATTCCTGCAACAAAAGCAACCACCAAATCACTCATCCTATGACCACTGGCTTATTCATTAAAAATCTAATAGTAGAATGATCTGTATGTACCAAGACTTTATACCCAGTTATATAATGGAAAAATTTGTTTACCGCATACACTACAACCAAAAATTCTTTTTTAGTTACAATGTAGTTTACCTCTGCACTAGTAAAATTCTTACTCATCTAATAAATGGAATAAAAGAGAAAATCTTCCTTTTGTCCAAGTACCGCTCCCATGGAATTGTCTGAAGCATCAGTATGGATGTGGAACGATAATTCCCAATTGGGTCCTCATAAAAATGGTGTAGTTATAAGCTTCCCTTTGATTTCTTTAAAAGCTTTTTGGCACTCTTGTATCCACGAAAAGTCAACATCTTTACCTAACAAAAGGAAAAGAGGTGAGGCAATTTTACTGAAATTTTGAATAAATTTTCTATAGTATCTAGCATGACCCAAAAAACTACGAACATCTTTTTGAGAAGTAGGTATAGGTAAGTATTGAATTATCTTTTACCTTTTTGGGATCTACCTCAATTCCTTTGCAAAATTGTAATGTCCTAAGACAATACCTTCAATCATTAAGATGTTGCATTTTCGATGACTCAAAGAAAGATTAGTATCAATGCATCTTTTAAGAACCTTTTCTAGATTTTCCTTTGCGTCCTCATATGTGTCTCCATAAATAGTAAAATCATCCATGTTCACTTCCACACAATCATGAATCCAATCTACAAAAATACTTAAGACAACCCGCTGGAAGGTAGCAGGAGCATTACATAACCCAAAAGGTAAGACATAAGCAAATGTACCCCACAGGAAAGTAAAGGTGGTCTTATCTTGGTCCTCCGAGGCTATACAAATTTGATTATAACCAATGAATCTGTCAAGGAAGGAAAATAACTTCTTTCCAACAAGGGTATCTAAGACCTTATCAATAAAGGGTAGTGGGAAATGGTCTTTTATGGTAGTTTTATTAAGGGCTCTATATTCTGTTGGGTAAAACTATGGTTCAAATTAACTCTTGTTTTGACTTAAATTGGACTCATATGGATTTCCTTAGTTTATACCTAAATATTTCAATCTGGGGTCGTAAAGTAATAAAAGGTATTGAGGCTGTTTGCCTAAGGGGTGAAAATAATAAGTTAAGTGGGATGAAATGCAACTATTCAGACTTGAACTTAAATAACTATTCCATGACACACTCCCTAACTGATTCACATTTATTAAAAATGCTAAACTAGAAATTATGTTTCCTGTCATAATCGTGACAGGATTTGTAATAGTGTATTTTTGTTGCAGACTAAAGAATGAACAACTTACAAAAATTCCAGAATCTCCAAAATAAATGTTTTAGTTAATTACTGCTAACAGGATTCTAAGAACATTCATAAACCGACTAAATGCTTGAAACACAAATTGATTTATAAGCCAAAGAACTAGTCTCAGATTAAACTAACTTTTGTATATTGCAACCCAAGATCAAAATTTACACAAATGGAATATCATACTAAGATCGAAATTGAATATCCCAAATGAATATATCCCATGAAGTAAACTGCATTCAATTATGAAAACACATAGACAATAATAGAATTACTATTGCAAATTGATGTTTAGGTAAACACGAATCACACCATAAAGAAATGCACAAAGGAACATTACACATATAAAACTCACCACACCAACTAAGAAAGAGATCACCTGATAACACAAGAAATGGGCCCTGCCTCCTCGGTCACCAGGAAACACAAAGAATACTAGCTTTACACGATCTTAATCACGCATAATACGAATGCACAGAATAACAATGGCAAATTAGAATGACATTATTTCTTTTAAATATCCAAAGTCTATCTCAGTCTTTGAAACAAACACATATTTATACCAAAATGATATAATATTCTAACCCTTGGTTTGTTATGGCCAATGGCCAACAAACCACAACTTAATTCGATATATTACAAAATGGCTGCTGGCCAAAAACCCTTTTTAACCAAGTATAGTCTAATAAAAACAACAATAGCTACAACTATTAGTATAATAGCAAATGTCTTTTAAGAATAAAAAAAAACAACTTTGAAACTAATTCTATTTCATCCTCGCCTCTTCACATCTGGATGTTTGATAGCTACATCACCCCTTTCATTCATCTCCTACCATTTGGACCATAAAACAATTAGTATCTCTATGGGTTTCGATATTATTATCAATCCTAATCTTCTTTTCACTTTTTACTAAAAAATAGAGTTCCTTCATCAATTGGTGACAGGAAGGTAGACAAACAGTAAGGTAAAAAAGGAAAAGAATAGGTAAAAATAGGTAAAAACAATGGGATTCCTATGCTGATCATATTCTACACATATTCGCCACTTCCCATTCTTCTTGGGAACTACCACAAGAGGTCACACCCATTGGCTATCAGAGATAGGATAATTGAATCCTACGTTGAGTAACTTTTGAAGTTCATCTTTAACAATTTCTTGTAGGACAGGGTTCAATCTTCTTTGTGGTTGTTTTATAGGTCTACTTCCTTCCTCTATACATATATTATGTGTACAAGTGGCAGGGTGTATTCCTCTCATATCTTGGTAATCCCAAGCAAAGGCATCTTTATGGGAATGCAACATAGAAATGAATTCTTCTAATTGTGAGAGGCTCAGGTTGGGATTTATATTAAGCATTTTTCTAGGTAAAACTTCCATAGACTGAGACTGGATAGGAGTATTTATAGCAAGCAACTGGGAAGTAGATGAGGATGGATCAGAATGCCCAGATACTAAAAATGGGCTATATATACAAGTGTGGTAATAATTGGTGGAAAGTAATGAAATGCTGAATAGATTGTGAATTACTAACTAATGGAAAATTCCCAAATGGGCAATTGTCATTTATACCCAAAGGAAAAATCATTATTTCTAAAACATTATCAAATAAATAGTAATTTTGCAATAAATTATTAAGAACATTGTCTTTTGATATTTCCTCAAATTCTCTACTTTGATCAATTGTCAAAATAGGCAAAATTCATCTAAATCACTATCGATCCACTACGGATTGTCTATTTCCAATAAAGGCTGTGCTGGAGGGTACAACGTTAGTTGTTTTGTTTGCTCTCCATTTGAAATCACCATATTGTTAGACCTACAACTATTAAAAGCATTAGTTGTTGCTAACCAAGGTCTACCTAAAATTAAGGGGTATCCCCACAGCTTAATCTTTGGTTGTAAAATCATAAAATTTGTGGGCTATTCCCAAATCTCAACATAAATAATAATATCTTCAATCATACCTTCTGACTTTACAAGGGAACAATCCGCCATTTGTAAGACCGTTGGAGTAGGTCTTAGTCCCTTGAAGGGCTAGTTTCTCCTTAGTCTCATTTGTCATTACATTTATGGCTGCCCCTAAATCCAAAAGTGTATTTGGGATAACTATATTACCAATACGCACCTTTATCATTAGGCTCCCAAGGTCTACATACTTAGGACCAAAAATATTTCCCATCATCAAATCTGCAAGTTTTCCAATGGCTTGGACTGTCTTGGGGTCTTGTTTTTTCTATTGTTTTCTCCCACATATTTCTTTGACTGCTCTCGTGTACAGTAGAACATCTCCAATGGCTTGCAAGAGAGGAACTTTAATGTTAACATTGTGCAATTCATTCATAAAATCAAAACCTGATTGAGACATTTCTTCTTGTTTTGGTTGTTTTTGAAACCTATCAAGAAATGGGTCGTTGGTTCTTCTTCTAGCTCTACTGGAGAATCTTCTATTTCTGTGATAGTGATAGTTGGCCCTTGAATATTCTTTCCTAATATTAATTGTACACCATAAATCTCTAGTGCATTGACAGGATAGGTTAGGTATCTTGCCACCTCATTGTTGTAAACTAATTGAGCCACCTTATTATTCGGATTGGGTGATGATTGTGCAGGCATAGGTGTTGCTTTTGGTGGTTGGGTTGAACTATATGGTTGATTAGATGATGATGGAACAAATGGTAAGAGCTATTGTGACTACTGATAGGAATTTATTACTGATGGTGGTGGATATGGAGGGTATGCTTGATATTGTGGGTATGTTGGTGGTGGCGCTCGCCATGCTTGCCATGATTGTGGAGCATGTGGATATTGTTGTGTCCACTGGAGGTAGTGTGGAGGTTGTTGCCAGCCTCCAAACCATCTAGGTTGGTTTGGAAAAGGATTTTTCTAATAAGGAAAAGGACTTGGAGGTGATTCATGATAATCAGTTGGGGGAATTCCTCATGGTTGCCAAGGTCTCCTTTGGGCCATAAAGTAAATAGTTTAATATATATATTCTACTTTAGTCATGCCTACATGAAGAGGTCTTAGAATGGTGTCTCTACTAGCATCTTCTAAAGAAGAGATTTTTGTTTTGTTGTAGGGACACTCTTCACTATTATGCCTTTTACAATAAACAGGACAAAAGACAACAAAGGATTTTTCAGCCTCCTCCTACTTCCTTCGTGTATACAAGGTGTCAATCTGCTTACCCATGTGACTCAATAGGTTAGTCTTGAGGTCCTCGAGCAATGCATTTGATTCTCTTTTTGTAACTCCTGATGTCCCTCCAGAAGAGACATGCTTCTCAGTGTACCCTTTGACTGAATTGGTGGACCTTGAATAGTTTCTACACACTTCACAGATGTCATTAAACCTCAATTTGGAGATATCTCCGCCACCCATAAGATTTAAAATATCCAAACATTCATCCCTAATCTCCCTAAGAAAGAGCATGCCATTGCTTAACCCTGTTTCCCTAGTTCTTTGTAGACTAAATAGAAAACACTCCAAATAATCTTTTAGGTTCTCTTCCTCACATTGCATGATACAAAATATCTTCTCATATTTCCTTGGTCTTGAAATATTCTTAGTATTTTTCCAAGAACTTTGTCTTCATTTTGTCCCAGCTATGAATGGTTTCACATCCTAGTCCAATAAACCATCACAATGCTGCATCCTTAAGAGTGGCTGGAAATAATTTAAGTTTTTGTGCATCATTGTGATAATCATAACTATGGCACAAAACATGAAATTAAAAAAGAAACATATCAGGGTCTTCCATAGAAAGACCTAGAAAGACAGGCAAGGCAGAGTGAGGTATGTTCTTCATGGGAGCATCCTCCTTTGGATGTGCAATGGGAAACTCAAAGGTAACATGATTGTTGTTGGCTAATGCTCTCTCGTCATTGTTATTGTTGTCGATGGTTCCAAACACCTAAGGGGTGTAGGAAGATGATAATCGCTTAAGGTCACTTGGGGTCTTACCACTTTAGAGCTTGTACGAATCTAAAAATAATTTAGTAACCTTTTTAAATGAATCCTCAAGTGACTCATGTTGAATACTAGAAGGAGACTCAAAGGTGGACTCAATAGCCCATTTTTCAATATTAGGTTCGGCTAGTTCCTTCTTGGATGGTATGTTCACAATTAATCGATTTAATCTGTTTTGTGGGTAATCTCGTTGTGGAATTTCTTCTATATTTTTCTTAACAAATGTTCCTTTCCCATCCCTAATGTAATTCATGCATAGATATATGACTTATAATAGAGTGAACCAAAGTTACTTACCTGGGCGAGGTCGACAATCACGCAGATTTTTTCCTTGGCGCATAGGTCCTAACCTAACTCACTGGACTAATAGGTCTTTAACACCATTCCCCGACAATGGTGCCAAAATGTTTGGACAAAACTATGGATCAATATTAGATATAAACTATCCTTGTAATTCTACTAAACTAGCAAATATAATTAGATCAATCCTCAAGAATTTCGTGTTGATTTCCTCAATTTGTTCCTAAATGTTAATCCAAGGATCATAGACATGTGAAAGGTGTTGCGGTTGTATACCTAAGGGTTGAAAGCAGTGAATTAAGTGTGGATGAATGCAACTAACACTCTGGAAAATATTTAATCTAGCTTCTATTTTCTATTGTGATAGGAGGTTCATAGTGTGACATGAGGTTCATAGTATGACATGAAGATCATAGTGAAATAGGGAATTCACAGTGTGATAGGAAGTTCATAGAACATAACAACTTTCAAAAGTAGTGTATGTAGTTGAACGATAAATAAACTGTTGAAATATTTGAACCTTTTATACTTCAGATAATAATTGCATCCAACAGTGAACTGATCACACCAATTGCAAAAAATGTATTTAACAATGAATCAACCACATTAGCCAAATATCAAAGCTTTATGAACTTAAAAGGAAATTAAATCATAAACTAATCACACTCCGTGGAATACATTCAACATGAAACAAATCACACAACATATAAATTCTAACTAATTCAAACACACAACAACCTCATCGAGCATCCCGAGAGTGGGCCCTTCCTCTGGTTCACAAGGAAAGTGGAAAGAAATCGATTATGCTAACTCAATGTCACAAACATATAATTTAATTCATTCCAATTTGTTGCATAAACAAAATATGTGTCTATTATGTATCTCTTCTATAGACTAAGCCATGACATTTATATATGTGATTTCTTACTGTTACAGCCTATAGCCAACACATCGAATATTATAGACTAAGATTAAAAAAGGTTATGGTTTGTTATGGTTTATGGCCGAAACAATGAGTATTGATAGTCTTTAGTTTGGTCGCATGCCACAAACCCAAAACAATATTGAAAACAGTTTCAAAATGTAATGCAAAAATAAGAAATGAGCAGTTTCACGGCACATCCAACTCATCCTTTGCCTCTCCTCGTACCTTGTGATCTTCAAGGGTTACCTTCAATGTGGTTTGTTCTTGTCGCAAGCCATTTAGAATGGATTAATATCTCAACAGTTTGGTGCTTTGAAATAATTCTTCCATTCTTTAAAACATATTAAATATTTCTCCATTCTCATAATAATTAATGGCAGGAAGAGTTAGGAAACGGTAATAAAATGAAACAAAAAGGTCATAGGATTTGGACATGTTTTTCACCCATCAGGACACACAATTTTACATGTTGGTGCATGTTTTTGCATGAAGCTGTCAGAGTTATGAAGCACTTGGTATTTATTGATTTTGATTGGCTATGGGTTAGGCACCCATGTGATCATTTAATATTTTTTCCAATGCTTATGTGTTGTCCACTAAGGGGGGCATGGATTTTTCCAGGTGGTTTTTCTTGTTGTTTTGGGATACCATTTGTGGTATTCTCTCCCACAAACTTCTATATATTGGAGCTTTGAGATGGTGGTTTGTAAGAGTTTTTTTGTAGGTTGTCAGAGTAATGAAGTGTTTCCGGAATTCAGAGAGGAGTGTTGTATTGGTGTATCTAATTTGAATATCAATACAAACATTGGATCTCTGAGTGTGGATTTTTTTCCCACAATGGTTTCTTCATGTATATCTTGTGTCACTTGTGGATCTCAACTTGTGGTATTGCTGATTTTTTTTATGTTTAGAAATGTTAATCACTTAATATATTATTGGTAATCTTGTAAACATAATTTTAGATTTGCAAACCACTTTATTAAGTTCTATTGTTGCAAGTTTTACCTTGGATTTCTAGAATTTGGTATTAGAGCTAACAATTATGTTGAGTGAGGGACGCCTTTTTCTTAAGTGTTGAAGGTTTCTTGGTTGCAATGGGAGCTTGTGCATTGTGGGTTTTGTAGATTCGTGAAGAAGATTGCATGGCTTCTACCTCTTGTCTAGATATTGATAACTTCAATGACACTGGTTATGAGATGTGGGAGTCGAATATGAAGGATCTCCTTGAAGAGAGATCACTAGTTGGCAGTTTCAAGTGAAAAGAAAACAAAATTAATGTTTGATGAAGATTGGAAAAAAATGGAAAAGAAGGCATGGGGAAATATTTGGTTGTGTCTTGCTGATTTTTTCCTCCGGAATGTTTTAGAAGAATCTATCACATTCAAGTTGTGGAGGAGGATAT
>VDFB02006474.1:0-23208 GCA_007258455.2 Sequoia sempervirens
CATTTCTCCTTCATTATTTTGTACACAACTTAGAGAATTATGTATGCATTTTTATTCATCTTTGTTTTCTTCTCACGTTTTTCCTTATCCCACATGTTTTCTTTACTTCGCCATGTCTTTAGAGTCTTGTTAATTCATGAGCACATTTTGTCCCTCTTACCCTAATCACGTTTTGAACATCATCACACATTTTCGCCATCCATTGTTTGTTTTGGCATGGCCTTCCTCTTTAGACGTGTTTTTCTCCTTTCGCTCATATTCCCACATTTTTTATATGTTTTCACATTGTCCCTTTTGATGTTTCTATACGAGCAATGAAAGAAACTCACGTTTTGTGAGTAAAGTAGCCTGGTTTTTGTTCACTTGTAAAATGATGATGAAAAGAAAGTTAAACGCAATCCAATACGGGTCACCAAATATCGACTTCTAGCATTTTGTGCTTCAAAAATCCCAAGCGTTGTTTTCAAACATCTTTACACATTGCCTTTTTGTGTTCAAACCTAATGGTGTTGAAGTTTTTCATTCCTTATACTTGAAATTCCTTTCTGAAGAAAGTGTCATAGCGCTGAAAAAGTGTGCCCTGGCATTTTGAATTTTATTCTAACACTGAAAAGTGTAGGAGCATTGTTTTTCAGCGCCTCTGCATCAAAGCCAGAATCCTTCAAAATGTAAGGGTGTTGAAAAAGTGCGCCCTTACACTTTTCACATTTTTTCCCCAAAAGTACTCCAATCTTGCAAGCTTCATTCCAAACCTCGTTCCTTCCATTTTGTGCATCGTTTTGCGTGCCTTTTCATCGACTCCACACTTGCTCATCGTCATTGCTCACCTCACGCTCTCCCATGCTATTTAACAACTAATGTTTGTTTGGACTCCACACTTTGCAATCTCTTTTCAAAGATCTTCAAGGTTGATTGATCAAAGATTTAGTTGCTTTTGATGACTGCCAGTAAACCTCCTTCTTCTTCAAAAGCAAAGGGAAAAATGAAATATAAATATCAAAGTGTCTATCTGCCGACTGTAGTGGTCTCCAAGGTGGAAGAAATAAAAGATACAGAGGTTGGCCATCAAGACTTGGTTGATTTTGCAAAGCAAACTGAGATGAAGCCTCTTCCTGACCCGATGAGAGCAATTGTACATAGTAACCTGCATTTGGTAGCTATGTTCCCTATAGATGCACACAATACAGAATTTTTCCTTCAAGTGGCATCTCACTACATCAGGGAAATCAAAAGTGTGATCGATTCTTCTAGGCACGAGATTTTAAGACTCGACCCTGATTTCTTTGACATTGTGTTCAAGGTTCCTCAAATGGAGAAATACATTAATATCTCAGATCTTCAAAGAAGTCATCATGAAGTTGATTGACAGTTCAGAATTTTTAGAAGCCTCATTGAACATCACTTGTGATACAAGGCTCACATTGGATAACCTAAAAATGTATCTTGACAGGTGCAAGAAGGTTCACTCATCTGCCATGAGATTGATCACGAGAATTCACACCATTTTGGATTACACTGTTGGTCTGGATGAGAAGTTCGTGCAGGAGACCAGGAAGAAATACAAAGACTTCCGCACCCAAAGCAAGGAAACATGAAGAAGGTTCCTGATCTCCAATGTTAGACATTTCTGGTGCATCCCTTTATGCATCTTGTAAATATTTCCTGACATCTTATATGTCTTTTTGTAAATTGTAATTGCACCAAGTTCGAAGATGTAATCTTTCGAAAACAAATTACACTTTGACCTTGGTCAAAGTTAGGTGAGATCTCCTTAAATCGCTCACCTAACTTTCCTTGATTTCCTCAATTAGATTCCTAATTTTTCTCATCCCTCTTTCTATATAATGTGAGGGATTTCTATTGTAATTTCATCCTTTAGTATTTTGCAACAAAGTGCTACCCTTTTTGAAGCAGAATTGTGAAACTTTGTGTTCATACTTTGTGAATGAAATTTGATCAATAAAGAAGAGGATTGCAAACCAGACTTTGAGTTGGATTCGATACTTTTATGAATTGATCTCATTTGGTGGTGATTAGCTTATGGAATCTGAAGGACTCTAAGTAATTCATGTAAACTTTGTGTTACATCTTTATTTAGATTTTCATTTGTGTTTTGTTTATCTTTCGGTTGAATGATCTACAAGACTTTGTCTTGTAATTATTCACGCTCTTTGGATACTATTGTTGAATGATCTACAAGACTTTGTGCTTGTAATTGTTCATGCTCTTTGATAATTTGGTTGGATGATCTACAAGACTTTGTGCTTGTAATTGTTCATGTTGTTCGAGGAATTTCCGCGTCTAAGAAGACTTTGTGCTTCTAATGTGACAAACGACATACCTATCACAAATCCACCAATGAAAAAGTTACAGAGTGCCTTCGTGAGCTTTCCCTTTTATTTTACTAGTTTATTGTTAATCACTTCTGGTACCTCTACGCTTTGCTTTGACAAGATAGAGGTATTGGAATTACTTGTTATTGTTAGTTTAGAGTTATTAAGAATTAAGAACTTCCAACAGTGAAGCATTGTAAACATCTTCTCTGAAAAAAGAGAGAAGGATGAATGTAACACACCCCCCCCACTTCGTAAGTATTGTGTACATTTTTTAATTACTTATTTGTTTTACTATCGCTTCTATCAGTAGTAAGAAGGGAGCCTCCCCTTTTCGAGAGGAGAGATTCACATCTCACATAGTTGTGGCTGAAGTCCTAGTTGTGTAATCTATCGAAAAGTTGATTACATAATTTTCACCCAACAGTTTTTTGGGGACTCCGCTGGGGAACGACATACATAATCTAAGCCTCACGCTTTTGATTGAAGTAGATAAGTTTCCTCTTTCTTGTTGTTCTTTTGTATATTGTCACTTTATAATATCCATCTTATTCAGATCTGCATTCTAGCAGACTGGATATATACATGAGGATTGAGGGCTCAAGAGTAGTAGATCCACTTTTTGAAGAGTTGTTGCAACGAATTTTCCATTTACTCCTCCATGAGTAAGGTCACCACTGCAACGTGTTGTAAGCTACCCTCCGCGTAGCCAAAGATCTCCTCTCCCAAGTGTTTGGTCTGTTTACCGTAGACGTCCCGTTCAGGTAATCAGTTATGGCCGCACCACCTATAGGACCATGGGGAAATGCTTTTGGTCCCCTCCGTTTGGCCGCACCTTTGCACGAGCTTGCCACGCGTATCCAGAAGCATCTCCTAAGTTTCAAGGTGATGGAAAACAACATCCCGATGAGCACATATCTGCATTCTACATCGTTTGTGGCATTCTCGGCATTGAGTATGAAGATGTTTCTGTAAGATTGTTCATTGAATCCCTTCAAGGGGTTGTAGCCAAATGGTTCTTTACTCTTCCTAATGCCTCCATCACTGATTGGGCCTCTCTTCACACTAAGTTTGAAGAAAGATTTAAGCCTATTGAAGATTCACATGCTTTATTGGTGCAACTCACCACCATGCGTAAAGAAGCTCATGAGCCTATGCGCGAGTTCATGGAAAAAATTAATAAATTGGTGACACGGATCCCAAATAATGCAAGACCGATGGATCATAACCTGAAGTGCTTCTTCATCAACACACAACTACCCAAGGTAAGTTTCTACTTGTGTAGGGAAAATCTTGTTAATGTTAAAGCAACCCAGCAGTTGGCTACTAGTCTGGAGGAAGACATGATCCTTGCTGGGGAAATCAGGATGGGAACTAACGGAAATAAAGGATGCAAGCCTTAGGGTCTTCGGCATCTAAGCTCAAATTTCATAGATCCCATGGTCCAAAGGTTGGAAAATGAAGTCTTGTCTCTTAAAAAACAAGTTTCAAGCAATAACAATAGTAGCAATTACAAGGACGTCCCTAGGAGGACTTTCCCTAATTATGCTAGCAACAAAAATAAAAATCGTCTCCCAGCACCTCCAGGAAGGCTTGCTTTGGAAGCCCTGCCTGCTAACAATGTTGCGGGATACTACGAGAGTGAACAAGATGATTATGCACAACAGGAATACCCTAAAGAATAAAATGTCGATCTCTTCCAAGAAGAAGAAACTAAATCAGCTGGCGACTCCAAGATTAGCTATTTGCAAATGGCGGAAGAAGAAGAAGATAACGACTTGGTGACTGATACTTATGCTATTTTTACGCGGCATCAACAAAATCAGCTTGATAAAGCTCAAGCTGCTGCTATCCCTAAAAAAGAAAAGCCACCGGTAACGATCGCCAAAAGAGGATCTCCCCTCCCTTGGCAACCCAAGAAAGTAGCAAACCCACAAGTAAGTACACCTCGCTCTCCTTCATCAACTCTCGTTATTCCTAAAGCTAATCCTCTCACTCCAAAGATCAGTGTACCTTTTGTAAAACCAATCAGTGAAGTTACGACTTCCAACCTACAAAATTATTTCTAGGCTTTTGACATTATTGACCATGCCAAGAAAACCAAGGTTCAAATGTCTGAGGCTGAATACCTCAAATCCAACCTTGACCAATTTGATAGGCTTGTCAAGTTTTTCAATGATAAAAGAATTTCCCCAAGTTAGGATACACCTCCTGACATCGCTGTTACTCCTAAATCCAAGATTAGCTATTTAAAAATAGTGGAAGAAGAATAAGAAGAAGACGACTTGGTGACTGATACTTATGTTGTTTTTACGCGACATCAACAAAATCAGCTTGATAAAGCTCAATTTGTTGTTGTCCCTGAAAAAGAGTATCCACCGATAATGATCACCAAAAGAGGATCTCCCCTCCCTTGGCAACCCAAGAAAGTAGTAAATCTACAAGTAAGTACACCTCGCCCTTCTTCATCAACTCCCGTTATTCCTAAAGCTAATTCTCTTGTTCCAAAAACTAGTGTGCCTTTTCTAAAACCAATCAGTGAAGTTACGACTTCCAACCTACAAAATTCTTTCCAGGCTTTTGACATTATTGACCATGCCAAGAAAACTAAGGTTCAAATGTCTGAGGCTGAATACCTCAAAGCCAACCCCGACCAATTTGATAGGCTTGTCAAGTTTGTCAATGATAAAAGAATTTCCCCAAGTCAGGATACACCTCGTGACACCCCTGTTACTCCCAAACCCAAGATATCATAGAGTAACCTTGTATCTAACCCTCCAACTACCTCCAGACGCATTGATCCATTTTTCATCTCCCTACTTGTAAATGGTTTCAAGCTAAGTAACTGTGTCATAGACTTTGGTGCATCCGACAATGTGATGCCCGCTAAGGTAGCTACTGCCTTGGGCCTTGAGATGACCAAAACTTTTAGTCGTTGTTTCTCCATGGAGAATAAACAAGTGCCATTGATTGGTTAGATCAAAGATGCGCAATACACATTCGTCGCATACCTAGAGAAGAAAATAAAAATGATGGTCCTTATGGTCGATGTACCAGCAATTTTTGCAAAGATGTTGGAGGAGAACTAAGTATGGATATGTCTGAAGCAAGAATACCAGTAAAAGGTGTGATGGAAAAGTTGGTTCCTGAAAAAGAGTTAAAGTTTTCAGTTGCCAAATCAGATGATCCCAGAGCTCAGATCTTGTTCGAATCCTCAGGCATGGGAACTTACTATCTATAGACAAATGAGGTGGGTGAATCCTCAACTCAAAATGAGTTAGAAAATGATGATATTTCCTCCACTTCAAATGAGATGTCATCAGGAGATTTGTTTGTCTCCGACCATGAATCCTCGTTAGATGATGAAGCTTTGGACTTCGACACTATTAGCATTGGTGATCCCAATGGTTTTTGGTTGCTCAAATTTGATGGTAGCTGCTCTTCAACTGGTTCTAGAGCAGGAATGGTTTTTATTTCACCAACAGGGAAGTTTTTCCCTTTCTCTTTCAAGTCGCAATTTGATAACACTAATAACACCACCAAGTATGAAGCCCTGTTGTTGGGAATGCAAGTTGCACTGAAGAAAGGTATAAAAAATATTCATGCAAAAGGTGATGCTGAGTTGATAGTATGTCAAGTAAGAAATCTCTATCAGACAAAGAACGATAGACTCAAGCATTATCATAAACTAGTGTGGGATTTCGTTGAGGAATTCGAAGCTTTTGATATCTCTGTTGTTCCCAGAGAATACAATACTATAGTTGATTCCCTCATAATCTCCACCACGCTCTTGGTGCCACACAAAGACTTTCAAGGTTCTACCTATACTATAGAGTTGGTTTTTCGCCCAAGTGTCCCTAATAATTCAGAGAACTGGAAAATTTTCAATGATGATCATCAGATCATTGCCTTTCTGGAGAAAGCAGAGAATTTTGATGAGTTGTATTTTGAAGGTAGTGATTCTCTGCCTCGAGAATCTGTGTCAAATATGGATCTCGTTACAGGTGAAGAATATTTACAACTCAAAGGGAATAAGATTCCCAAAGGATTGGTATCCTTGGAAAAGCTTTTTGACAAGCATGATCGCCACATGAAAAAGTAACTCTCAAATTCTGACTCATCTAATGAAGTGGAACAGATAAATTTGGGAACTGAAGCTAACCCCAAGATGGTGAACATTGGAAAATGTTACACGATTGAAGAAAAGAGACAGTTTGCTCAACTACTATAGGAGTATATTGATGTCTTAGCATATTCATACGAAGATCTAAAATCATTTCAACCTAAAGAAGTACAACATGATATCCCCCTTAAGGTTGGAGCTTTTCCTTACAAACAAAAGCAGAGGCAGTACAACCCCAAGATCTCTGGAACAATTCTGGAGAAAGTTCAAAAGATGCTAAATGCATGGATAATATTCCCTATCCATCATTCAACATGGATAGCCAATATCGTCCCCATTCGTAAGAAGAATGGCAAAATCTGCATTTGTGTAGATTTCAGAAATCTAAACCAATTGTCGCTCAAAGACAATTATCCACTTCCAGTGATGGACCAAGTCCTACAAAATGTAACCGGATCTAAGATTCTCTCCATGCTAGATGGATTTTCCAGCTACAATCAAATTGAAGTTAATTCAAGTGATCAACACAAAACCGCTTTCACAATGCCATGGGGAACCTTTGCATATCGCAGGATGCCTTTTGGTCTAATCAACGCTAGTGCTACATTCCAACGTGCCATGGATCTCACTTTCCACGATGTGATGGGTAAGTTCATTGTGGTGTATCTTGACAATCTCACAGTTTTCTCTAAGCAACGTCATGAGAATTTCTACCACTTGAGGCAAACTCTTGAGAGATGCTGTCAGCATGGTATTTCCCTAAATCCCAAAAAGTTAACTTTTTGAGTGACAGAAGGTAAAATTCCTAGTCACATTGTATCTACAAAGGGAATCAAGATTGAATTGGAAAGGGTCAATGGAATTAAATCTCTCACTCTGCTGTCAAGCAAGAAATTTGTTCATTCCTTCTTCGGCAAGGTAAAATTCTTAAGGAGGTTTCTTCCAGACTTTGTTGAAAAGACTCGTCATATTGTAAATATGATGAAGGGTAATGCCACATTCCACTAGACCGCATAAGGAAAAGCAGCGTTTAGTGACATTAAAGAGGCCATTGCTCATGCGCCTGTCTTGGTCTACCCCAACTACACCAAATATTTTGTTATGTACAGTTATGCTTCTGAGCATACACTCTCAGCAATTTTGGTATAGGAAAATGATGAAGGCTTTGAATCTCCCATCGCATTCATGAGCTTCCCTCTGAAGAATTATGAGTTGAAATATTCTCAAATGGAGAAACATGCTTTTGCAGTTGTTAAAGCCATCAAGCATTTTCGGTTCTACATCTTAAGTAGCCATGTGAAGGTTCTTGTCCCAGATTCGACTGTTAAGTCTATCCTAACACAACAGGAATTTGGAACAAAAAGAGGCAATTGGATTGCCAAGATTTAGGAGTATGATTTGGAAATTAAACCCACTAAGTTGATACATGGACGTGGACTTTGTCAACTTATTTCCGAAAATAATCCAGATAAAGAAATTTCAGAGGATGAAGAAGTTTCAGACGAGGAAGAGGTGGATCCAAGTACACTCCCAATGGTACTGTTTGTTAGTACCATCGGTGAATGGTATTCCCTCATCACTCATTTCCTCACATAAAGAGAATTCCCTAAACACTTGACTCCAAAGGAAAAAAGAACCATCAAGCTGAAATCAACTAATTTTGTCTTATGGGATAATGGCTTGTACAAGCGCGCAATGGATGGGACTTTTCTCAAATGTGTTGATAAGGAACAACAACAAAAATCCCTAAAATCTTATCATGACTTGGCATGTGGTGGGCATTTCTCAGTACTAGTAACTGCTCACAAAATCCTGAGAGTAAAGTATTACTAGCCCACACTTTTTCAGGACACGTACTCTTGGGTGCGTAAGTGTGAATTGTGCCAACAGTTTGTTGGCCGACCCAGGTTGGCATCTTTTCCATTGAAACCTGTTGTGATCGAAGAACCTTTCCAGCAATGGGGCATCGACTTCATAGGTGCAGTTAATCCATCATCGAGTGTAGGACACATCTATGTCTTGACTACTACTGACTATTTCACCAAATGGGTGGAAGTGATACCTACCAAGTGTGCTACTTCAAAAGTGGTGTGTAGTTTCTTAAAAGAAAGAATTATTTCCAGGTTCGGTGTGCCAAACAAGATCATTGCTGACAATGCTTCTGCCTTCTCATCAAACGAGATTACTGAGTTTTTTTTTAACACGACATAACTTTGTCACATTCTTCTGACTATTATTTGCAAGGTAATGGTTAGGCGGAATCTAGCAACAAGAATTTGGTGACTATCATCCACAAGCTGGTGGACGAGAATCAACGGTTGTGGCACAAGGCCTTGTTCGACGCTTTATGGGCAGACATGATAACTTTGAAGCGAGCAATCAGCATGTCTCCTTTTCAAATCTTGTATGGGTTGAATGTCGAGATTCCTATAACTTTGGAACTACTAGCTCTCAAACTGGCTAAGGCCATTAAGGATGAGACGTTTGACAACTCTGTTGATAAGTGCATCATGTATCTCTCTGAATTGGAAGAAAATTGGGTTCAAGTAGCTGACCACATCATGGAACACTAGGACCAAGTGAAGAAGATTTTTGACAAAAAAGCCAAGTCTTGAGAATTTCAAATTGGTGACCTCATTCTCCTGTGGGACAAACGAAGAGAACCAAAAGGTATGCATGGGAAATTTGACTCACTATGGACAGGAACTTTCCAAATACATCAGCTGCATGGTGAGAACAGTTTCTTGTTAGCATACAGAGACATAATGCCATTTTCCCTTCCTCATAGTGGGAAACATCTCAAGCACTTTACACAGTAAAGTAATTGGCGTTGCTATGTAAATACTTTTTATATTTAAGTCCTTTTGAGTCTTTATGTTTTAAATATTTTATTTTTGTCGTCGTCATCTGACTCTAAGTGCAATGGATGGATAAAGGAACTTGAATTCTAGAATTCTTCTCCCTTCATTCATTTCAAAGAATGGTTGAAGAAATATCCCCAGTAGGAGCAAACTGTTATCATGGAATCTAGCATCGCTCATTCCACGGATAACCCCCTACAAAACTTATCTGTTTCCTAGGATTCATGAAGTTCAAGCACGCAAAATGAGATGATTTTCAAGCCACCTCAAAATGCATTCCAAAGTCTCAAACATTCAGTTTGAACGTCCCCTATGTTCACCTCGTGAAGACCTTGGAAATGAGCCCCTTCGCGAAGTCTCACTGTTCGTACTTAGTTAATTGTGAAAAATGCAGTTGCACTGAAAAAGTGCGCTCCTGCCCACAAGCCAAAAAATTGGCTAAGTATAAAAAGTGCATCAGCGCCCTTGCATGAAAGTGAAATCTTCAAAATGTAATAGCGTTGAAAAAGTGCGCTATTACACTTTTTATCAAGACAGTTATTTTCTTGCCTTTGCGCATTTCTTCATGCGTTTTACATTTTTCGCTCATCATGCCAATTTTTGTGCCTAAATTAATTGCTCGACTTGAGTTAGGTTTTTCGGTTACCATTTACTTAAAAGTGTTTTATTGTTTCATTTTCATTGTTTAAATATTCAAACTTCATTCCTTCATGCTAGGCGAAATCATCTCAAGCTACAAAACATGTTTTTAAGAAATCTGAGGTTCCTCTCATTTGAATTTTGCACTTTCTCCTAGTAAGTTGTTCTTCTTACTATTCTCTCCATTTCTCCTTCATTATTTTGTACATGACTTAGAGATTTACGTATGTGTTTTTGTTCATCTTTGTTTTCTTCTCACATTTTTCCTTATCCCATGCGTTTTCTTTACTTCGCCATGTCTTTAGAGTCTTGTTAATTCATGAGCACATTTTGTCCCTCTTACCCTAATCATGTTTTGAACATCATCACACATTTTTCGCCATCCATTGTTTGTTCTGGCATTGCCTTCCTCTTTAGATGTGTTTTTCTCCTTTCACTCATATTCCCACATTTTTTATATCTTTTCACATTGTCCCTTTTGATGTTTCTATATGAGCAATGAAAGAAACTCATGTTTTGTGAGTAAAGTAGCCTGGTTTTTGTTCACTTGTAAAATGATGATGAAAAGAAAGTTAAATGCAATCCAATATAGGTTGCCAAATATCGACTTCCAACATTTCGTGCTTCAAAAACCCCAAGCGCTATTTTCAAATGTCTTTACACATTGCCTTTTTGTGTTCAAACCTAATGGTGTTGAAGTTTTTCATTCCTTATACTTGAAATTCCTTTCTGAAGAAAGTGTCATAGCCTTGAAAAAGTGCGCCCTAGCATTTTGAATTTTATTCTAACACTGAAAAGTGCAGGAGCGTTGTTTTTCAGTGCCCCTGCATCAAAGCCAAAATCCTTCAAAATGTAAGGGCGCTGAAAAAGTGTGCCCTTACACTTTTCACAATTTTTTCCCAAAAGTACTCCAAACTTGCAAGCTTCTTTCCAAACCTCATTCCTTCCATTTTGTGCATCATTTTGTGTGCCTTTTCATCTGCTCCACGCTTGCTCATCGTCGTTGCTCACCTCATGCTCTCCCATGCTATTTAACGACTAATGTTTGTTCTAACTCCACACTTTGCAATCTCTTTTCAAAGATCTTCAAGGTTGATTGATCAAAGATTTTGTCGCTCTTGATGACTGCCAGTAAACCTCCTTCTTCAAAAGCAAAGGGAAAAATGAAATATAAATATCAAAGTGTCTATCCGCCGACTGTAGTGGTCTCCAAGGTGGAAGAAATAAAAGACACAGAGGTTGGCCATCAAGACTTGGTTGATTTTGCAAAGCAAACTGAGATGAAGCCTCTTCCTGACCCGATGAGAGCAATTGTACATAGTAACCTACATTTGGTAGCTATGTTCCCTACAGCTGCACACAATATGGAATTTTTCCTTCAAGTGGCATCTCACTACATCAGGGAAAGCAGAAATGTGATTGATTCTTCTGGGCACGAGATTTTAAGACTCGACCCTAATTTCTTTGACATTGTGTTTAAGGTTCCTCAAATGGAGAAATACATTAATATCTCAGATCTTCAAAGAAGCCATCATGAAGTTGATTAACAATTCAGAATTTTTAGAAGCCTCACTAAACATCATTTGTGATACAAGGCTCACATTGGATAACCTGAAAATGCATCTTGACAGGTGGAAGAAGGTTCATTCATCTTCCATGAGATCGATCACGAGAATTCACACCATTGTGGATTACACTGTTGGTCTGGATGAGAAGTTCGTGCAGGAGACCATGAAGAAATATGAAGACTTCTGCGCCCAAAGCAAGGAAACATGAAGAAGGTTCCTGATCTCCAGTGTTAGACATTTTTGGTGCATCCCTTTATGCATCTTGTAAATATTTCCTAACATCTTATATGTCTTTTTGTAAATTGTAATTGTACCAAATTCGAAGATGTAATCTTTCAAAAACAAATTACACTTTGACCTTGGTCAAAGTTAGGTGAGATCTCCTTAAATCGCTCACCTAACTTTCCTTGATTTCCTCAATTAGATTCCTAATTTTTCTCATCCCTCTTTCTATATAATGTGAGGGATTTCTATTGTAATTTCATCCTTTAGTATTTTGCAAAGAAGTGCTACCCTTTTTGAAGCAGAATTGTGAAACTTTGCGTTCATACTTTGTGAATGAAATTTGATCAATAAAGAAGAGGATTGCAAACCAAACTTTGCATTGGATTCGATACTTTTATGAATTGATCTCATTTCATGGTGATTAGCTTATGGAATCTAAAGGACTCTAAGTAATTCATGTAAACTTTGTGTTACATCTTTTATTTATATTTTCATTTGTGTTTTGTTTATCTTTCGGTTGAATGATCTACAAGACTTTGTGCTTGTAATTATTCACACTCTTTGGATACTATTTTTGAATGATCTACAAGACTTTTTGCTTGTAATTGTTCATGCTCTTTTATAATTTGGTTGGATGATCTACAAGACTTTGTGCTTGTAATCGTTCATACTATTTGAGGAATTGTTGCATCTAAGAATAATTTTTGCTTCTAACGTGACAAACAACATACCTATCACAGATCCACCATTGAAAAAGCTACAGAACAACTTTGTGCCTTTGTGAGCTTTCCCTTTTATTTTACTAGTTTATTGTTAATCACTTCTGGTACCTCTACACTTTGCTTTGACAAGATAGAGGTATTGGCATTACTGCTCATTGTTAGTTTAAAGTAATGGTGAATTAAGAACTTCCAACAGTGAAGCATTGTAAACATCTTCTCTAAAAAAAGAGAGAAGGATGAATGTAACACACCCTCCCCCACTTCGTAAGTTTTGTGTACATTTTTTAATTACTTGTTTTTTCTACTATTGCTTCTATCAACAGTAAGAAGGGTGCCTCCCCTTTCTAAGAGGGGAGATTCACATCTCACATAGTTGTGGCTAAAGTCCTAGTTGTGTAATCTATCGAAAAGATGATTACATAATTTTCACCCAACAAATAGGTGAGAAGGGCGACAGTTCCAATTCATTTGTGCATTCAACCCTTAGAGATTTGTACATTTGACACACAAAAGGTACCAGAAGCGTCACTATTGATATTTTAGCTACACACTTACTGTTTAGCGGTGCACCACCATTTTTTTCTTTGGTGACACTTTTGATTAGGGTGTCATGATTTTAAATAGTGATGCATAGGCTTTTTAGGTTTAGCGCCGCTCACTTGCGGTGGGCGACACACTTTCCAAATAGCAATGCACCCTTGTTTTTAGCTATAGCAACACATAAGAATGTTGATTCACTATTGAGCATAGCCATGTGCATCACTAAGTTGGTGATGCGCCCCTGAAATTTATACAGTGATGCACCCTGAAAAGAGTGGTGCTATTGATTTGAGCAACACAATTGATGTTTTGGATGAAAAGTCTCAAATTTTGATCAGTTTTCTAACTTTTTGGAAAATTGGCATTGTGTGTATGATGTGTGCAGGAGGATTCGCTGCCATTGATGTCATGAGAGCATCATTTAGATATTTTGGTAGCAAAGAGGTACTTTGAAGATCATCAGGTGGAGAGTCTAGGGAAGTTAGGGTTAGGCTTCATTGCATTCTCACCTGAGGTTTGTGTTGGTGTGAATAAATATCTTGTACCTAGCTATTTCACTTACTAGGTAATTAGGGGACATATTCACATGGTTAAGTTTACTTACAATATAAGATTCTTTGTAGAAGTCTTATTTGGATTTTCTAGAACTTATCTTATCTAGCTATATTGCATGATTCCTAGGTAGTTAGTTGTCTCATGTCATAGGATTAAGACACTTGTCATGATCTTGTATAATCCTATCTCTCAACCTTGCCTTTATAAGCAAGGAATCTCATGTACATTTGCATATCAATTCAATCAATTCAACCATTAATCAATCTTGCATTGTGAAGCAAGCTTTCTTGCAATTATCTCTCTTGTGGAAGTGGTTTTGGTCGCAATTGTTCTTGGGGGTGTTGGGGAGTCACCATTTACTCCCATAGTTTGGACCCACCTTTCCATGATGATGGCATTGATTGAGAGGTGGCACAATAAGACCTCCTCTTTTGACCTGCCTACTAGCGAGGCCACTATTACACTTGAGGACATGTGGTAGATCTTGAGATTGTTGATACATGGAGAGTGTGTCATCTATGACACAAATTTCAGGAGAGATGCATATTGTTCATTGGTACACACATACATCATCTTTGTGAGCTCTTAGATTGATTTAGATCTATACAGGGCTCGCATACTGATATTTAGATTGTTCATTGATGTACTATTTTTGGCATTATTTCCCTAACCGATAGGGCAGAGGCTTTAGTCCAGGCTAGGGGGTAGAATGGGATGCGATGATTAAGAGGATTGTTATGTTTGTCTGGGATCTAGTGCTTCTTGCCTCCCTATACCATGAAATGCATCAGGCAGTGTATTGCGAGGGCAAGAGCATCAGGGAAGGTGTTACACTACTCCACATTTTGGCATATGAGCACATTGTTGTGCTAATACATTTGGCTTTTTTGGAAAATATTCAAAAGGATGAGCCCATAGTCTTCAGGCATAGGGATTCGATGGAACTCTAGCACACTGGCCATACAGGTTTAGCTTATTGGCATTGTGTCATTGATGAAATGAATGTTTTCAAATGGAGGCCATGGTTGTATTCTCTAGCATGGTACCACAACCAACAATAGTTGTATTTCACTCGATAGACTCGCTACATGCAGGGGTGAGTGCACACGTTGATAGACTGGCATCTCCCTGATTGTGTGGCTAGACAATTTGGCGAGGTATAGGATGTGCCCACTAATGGTTATACAATAGTCTTTACAAGATCATAGAGGGAGGTCTAGTGGGATGCACATATTGACCCTGTAGTGGCGGTCAATGACTTTTGATAGCTCGTTCCATAGCCTTGGGCCTATGATTAAGGCCTACCAAATGTAGGCACTACACTAGGGTATGATGCATGGTTTAGGCCACCCATTTGCCTGGCAGATCTAGTAGGGGATACCTTGGAGGCTAAGGGAGAGGCTGAGGTAGAGGCTGAGGCTGAGGCCAAGATGGGGGTAGAAATGGTGGTTGGGATGGAGGTAGGGATGGGGTTGAGGCCAAGGGTTGCAATAGCTAGAGCAAGACAAGGCACAAGTTCTAGGGGATGGTCACCAGGACCTAGGGCAATAGCCTGGTTAGCACAACCGAAAGGTTCTAGGGGCACCATTTTCTCCTCCACCCATACAACCATATGCATAGGTACAGGCACAGATACATGCGCTCACCGCTGAGAGAGACCAATTGCAGGAAGAGAGGGATTGTATGTAGTAGCAGCTATAAGACATGACTGCCCAGAGAGGTCATGAGATTTAGTTGTGACAACAACTAGACTTACAACTAGCCTAGGAGATTGGGCGGAGGCAACAACTTGAGGTGCTAATAGTTGCATCACAGGGACAGAAAGTGTATGGATGATTTTATAGAGAGACAGTCACTAAGGTTGCATATTACCGCATGCATTATCACACAGATGTCCCTCAAACAATGAGACAACCTAATTTTTCACAAAGGAGCAGAGAACATCCTCGAGCTGAGATTAGCCATTAGTTAGAGGGGAGTCGAGCAACCACCAAGGCTAGCTATTTTTTTGTAGACACTTTTTTTATTGTTTTCTCAATTATTTATACAAATATAGATTCATGGGATCATTTTTGATAACCTTGTGGATATTGTACCTATGATTGATATTCATATACTGATTCAGATATGTACCATGATAGTCACTTTTTGATATATATACGAGATGATTCGGATTTGATATGATGCACTTTTATTTCATGATTTATGAACGTATAGATGCATATGATGTGATAAGATATTATGCTTATGTATTATGATCATGTATGGATGCAATGTGATGGATGCACTTCTTTTATTTATGTGATATGTGATATGCAATGATGTAATGATATGAAATGCAATGCAATGGATGTGTGACCTTATTTTTCAGTATCTTTCTATAATATGTTATGGGATGGATGTTATGACATGTTTATGATATGCTGATGATATGATGTATGGATGGATGCATTTCTTTTTGTGTACTTTTCTATGCAATTTATGATGTCATGATGTATGTATGGTTATGGATGTATATAGATGTATTATGGATAATTCTTATAGTGTGGATGTTATGAATGTTCATGGTATGGATATTTATGAATGATAATGCAAGGTGTTTAAGATGCTTATAATAAAAAATCTATATTATCTTAAACAACTTAAATGATAATGATGATGCAAAGAATTATGTTTTCTTTTATTATGATATGTTGTGATGATGCGAGATGTATGTATGCTGACAATTTGTGGATACAGGATGGATGCATGATGATGTTTTTGTTGGCTATAATGATACCAGGTTAGTGTGGAAAGAAGATAGAAGAAAATGAATGAGTGATTTGATCATTGATTTTGAGATTGATTCAAAATTCCAACAAGTCCATGATCCACCGAGACTTTATTAGATATGTTGATGAGATGGATGATGATTTTTCTCATATCTTGGGATTGGGATTTTTCACCATTCCTTATGTTTGACATAACACATAGACACAATGCATCATGGTATTGAAAACCAGGATGGTGTTGCATCTAGTGACATGGACTTTGACTCTACAAACAGATAGGATAATTCTTGTTCACATCTTGACATACAAAAACCTCATTGGAATGTAGTTTAGAAGTTTAGTTGGACCAAAGCATACACAATAGTCAACAATCTACTCTGAACAACCTCCCTACACACAACTAAGAAATTATTCACCAATATTATTTTACAAGAATACCCACAAGCACAACAAACGAAATATAATGATTGATCCCACATTCCTTTCTCTCTAAATCATTGAGACATCATCGAGAGATCCTCATAATGGGTCAATGAGATAAATCAGAAGAAAAGATCAAAGGCAACCAATGAGCTTTATCTATATCTCTTTCCAATTTATTTTAGCCAAGGTTATTTTTGATGTTGATGTCCATCACGGGAATGATGCATCCTAAGACATGTTATCAAATGGTTTGATTAGGATTAGGTTTGTGAAAAGTCATTGATACAAACTTCATTGACTTGTTTACCTATGATCTAGACTTTAGATTTTGACACTTCGGTTTTCATTTTACGACTTATGATACTTGCTTTCTATTTTTTCTACCAAAGGTTGAAGATGGCATTAGATTTATTATGCATGAATTTTGATTGCGAATGAAAGAAAAATGGGATGGATGGTTTTGGATTTTCTAGAATATTTCAATGTTTTTGGTGTTTTTGAAAATGTTGTGAGGTTGTTTTTGATATTTTTGAAAGTTTATGTGAATGTTTTGGTTTTTAATTATTTGATGTTGTTTAGGGTTTTCCAAGGTTTTCTAATGTTTTGAGGTTTTCAATTTTCAAATGTTTTGGGATTTTTTGAGATTTTGAATGTTTAAGGCTTTTCTGATATTTGAATGTTTAGGGATTTTCTGAGTTTTGTGAATGTTTTTAGGTTTTGTTGAGCTTTCTGAATGTTTTTGGGTTTTCTAAGATTTTGACCAAGAACCTAACCTAAAATACTATCCTAGGGGCCTTGGGGGCTTATTAAAGATGAGCCTTGCCTACATTATACACACAAAGACCACATAGTTCGATTGACTTGACTTATTGTTGATGAGATATTAACAATTGATGGACTGTTAGTTTATTGTGATGGACTCCTAAAGGATTGGCCTAGGGTGTCTCGGGGGCACATCACTGATGGCCTTTCCTACGTTCAATCTCAGAGACTCGTAGTTCAACATGGTACTATTTTTGGATTTTCAATGTTTTGACATGTTTAGGGATTTTGATGTGTTTTAGATGTTTTGGATTTTGACTTATGATTTTTTTAATGTTTTTGGATTTTAGTTGTACAAGAATTTGGATGTTTTTGTATTTTTTGGCTATACAAGATTTTGAATATTTTTGGATTTTAGCTGTATAGGAATTTGTATGTTTTTGGATTTTTTAGATATACAGGATTTTGAATGTTTTTGGGATTTTTCTGATGAATGTTTTATGAATGATTGTGGGGTTTTCGATGAGATTTCTAATAACCTTAAGATATACAATAACATGATCTAATTGAAGATGAATTTCCCCCAGTGTGATGTGATAGACTACCTTGATACAAGCAGGATAGGTTGACCTTAGGAATATGCCTAGTACTAAAGGGGAATACAATACTTCATAATATTAAGCTATGATATGGACACAAATGGGTGATGGAATAAATACGATGAATGTTGTGATGGATGGATGTGATGCAAAGAATGATAGGATAAAGAGCCAAAGAATAGATGGAGGTGATTTATTTACGCGAGGCACCTATTTTCCAGGTTTTCACCAAGGTAATTTTCCAAAGTGCCACTGAAGTTGTTTTCACTAGAGGACGATTGTTTTTCCTTAATTTTTTAATCCTTTTTCCCATTTTATTTTTTTTTGTATTTTCAGATTTACACCCTTTAATCCTAGGCATAAAACTTTTTAAGAAGCAGACTATTGGTTGGTTCCTACAAGGGTTCACCTTCAGGCATTGACAATTGATATGCTCCTGATCCATAGCTTGCTATGATGACAAAGGGACCTAACTAGTTAGGCTCAAAATTTCCTTTAGTGTCTTGATTTGGAAGATTTTTTTGATTCTGCTTTAGGACAAGATCCCCTACCTGGAAAGATCGAAACTTGATCTGCTTGTTATAGCTCCATTTTAGTTAGTTTTGATATACATGTAGGTGATTAAGGGCATCAAGATGACCCTCATCCAAGAATTCTAGCTCATTTAGCTGAGACACTTTGTATTCTTCATCAGTGATCAGATTTTATAGTGACACTCACAGTGATGGAAGCTCAACCTCAATAGGTAAGATGGCTACTGATTCGTAGACCAAGGAGAAAAGGTTTTCACTTGTACGTGTGCAAATACTAGTTCGACAGGCCCAAAGGGTGGGATTTAATTGCATATGCCAGTCACGATCAGCTTCATTGGTTGTTTTCTTTAGGATTTTTAGAATGGTCTTTTTTGTAGCCTCGGCTTGACCGTTGCCCTAGGGGTAATATGTGGTAGATAATCAATGTTGGATGTTGAATCTTTGGCGTAGCTCTTTCACATCTTGATTCTTGAAGGGTGTTTCATTTTTGGAAATAAGGGCTTGTGGAACACCATAACATAATTCAAGATAAACTTAGCAATTTGATTCCCCGTTATGTAGGTCATAAGAATGGCTTTGACCCACTTAGTAAAGTATTCAGTGGTCGTTATGATGAAATTATGTCCATTAGATGAGGTTGGATTAATCTTTCCTATGAGGTCAAGCCCCCATTGCGAGAAAGGCCAAGGTGTGACCATTGGTTGTAACTCTTGCACTGGAGCATGAATAAGATCTCCATGTTGTTGACACTGGACACACTTCTGCACGTACAGATGGGATTCTCTTTCCATGGTTGGCTATTAATACCCTGTCCTCAATAGTTTCTTAGCTTAAGTCATACCACAAGAATGGGAACCACATATGCCATCATGTACAATTTTTAAGGTGGTCAAGGATTCCTCTTGGTTAAGACATCATAGTAATGTACCCTCGATGCTTCAATAGTATAAGATATTGTTGATGGGTGTTTTTGCACCTTCTTAACATAGGCAATGCACAAGTGCACTACCTCTCTTGAAAGGTAGAAATTTGCAAACAAGTCACAAATCACTACCGCAAGGTCTCTTGGGCGTCAAATCTCAGTTGGTTGATGTGTTTTGTTGGTAATCATATGGAGGCCTTTATGGTTTACAAAGCATGAGAATTTGGGTCTACAAATGGAGTTTCAAAGTGTTGGAAGTGAATGAATAGTGGTTTTCCACTCAAAAAAGCAAGCTAAAACTCACCAAGTTCATTTGATTTAGCTTTATGGTGATTCTTGAGATCTTACTCTAACAAGGAGTTAAAAGAAATAGCAAAAGGGGAAGGGTTTAGAAAGTTGTTCTAATCCTAAGTTGTGAATGAAAAGTAACAATGGAGGGTGCTACAGTAGATAGACTCCCACAAACTATATTTTGCTTACCAAGAAAGTCCTGCAACTACACAAAATTAGTGCAATCTTCTAAGGACTGTAGATTTTTTGATTGTGCATTCACCTCAAGAACATACAATTGAAATAAGTTGAGAAAATAAGATAGCTCAGACTAGCTTTACAAAGTGATTCATCATCAACAAACCACAAAAAACATGAGCTGAAAGTGCATCAAATATTTTAACAACTAATACCATTAAATTCATCCAATAAACTACAAGCTAAAACTAACATGGAAGTAGAACCATGCATTCATAATGAATAAACTCAAAAGAAACACCCATAAATCATGTAATGTTGCTCTCTATTATTGTAGAATGCCTTTACACCAGCTCTCCAACCATTTACAAATGAGGGGCAAGCCCCTATTTATAGTTTTCTAAAGCCCAAATGAATGGCTACGATTAATTTTCATTGTATGGCTCAAATTCATTATAAGTTAGGGTTTCACCTACCCCCTATTATATGGCAATTTAAAATACAATTTTGTCCTTTTCCCTATTTTTTCTTCTAGTGCCCTATCACTGTAGAAATTTTTTCCTCTAGTTGATTTCCCTTTTATTGTAGCCGAAACTACTTAAAGGCTGCTTTCTGCTTGATGGATTCACGACATTCTTCAGTCAATCAGATGTATCTTGTTTGCATATTTGCATCATTGTTAAATGAATTAGTTGTCCCTGATCTAAGAAGACAACTCCTGAGGATCATGATCATTTGATGAAAAACAAGACAACTTCTCCATGCTTCTGACTTTGGTAGACGACCCTTTGTTTTCTTGGCATTTACCTCCTCAACATGCAGCTATTGGTTCATAGGTCATGTTTGAAAAATCCTTCATTTTTTATGTAAACACTGGCATCTTGGGAATCCTTAATGTTCTTAGCACACCCCTATGGTGAGAGAATCTTCCCCTATAGATCTGGCATACGGCCCTCAGTCCCCATCCCTTTATTTGAATTCCACTTTGCAGCCCAACTCCTGCAAGACATACAAGCGACAATTAAAAGGCATAATTACCGAAATAAAATATTCCCTTCTTTTCCAATTTATCCATGGCCCTGCATTATGAAGTCCACTACATCATGATATTAGTTAGTACTTAAAGCACAAAGGCTGAATAAGATCATAGTGCAAAGTTCCTTAATTTATGAAGGTGATCTACCTATTAGTCCCTTGATGTAAAAGATGTTCCTCTTTTGCTAATAATCATCCTCAGGCAACAACTATCACATCCTTATGAACAACTCAACACATATCCATACGTGAATTTCCAAGTAATAGATCCTCTTGCTAGCAAGTATATTCTGAGCATTAATCCCCAAGTCACCATACACACACACTCATTCGAGCCCAAATGAATACCCACCACCCTTACTTCATTGGCTATACGGTCATCTATTTTAATGAATAATTTTAATACACCTCAGTCCCTCCATCATGATGCAAAGCTAAATTCATAGTATCTTCTACCAATATTTATAGATGATAGCAAATAGGGCTCTTTCTCAAAATAGAACCATGGTTCGGCCTAGTAATTTCAGTCAAAATCCCCCATTTTAATGAGTTGATCACTACTTATGTAAACATCATTCTAGTTACTTTTTGCGTGCATTATTTGTGTGTTGAACTCCCTTTCTCGACTGGCTTGGAGCGTGGGTGTGCCACATCAAAACACTGTTGGTGAGACACCATGCAAAAGGGCCATTGCGGGAAGTCATCCTTTGAATTCTGCTAAAACAGTGGTGTGTAGGCTCATGGCCTCTACGAAGGCCAATCCCACATGGAGGGGAGGACAGAGAAGATGATGCAAGATTCCAGTGTTATAACGTCATCCTCCATGCTGAGGTTGGCCATCTTATGCCATTTCTTTGCACGTCTTCATCAAATTATAGCCTGTACCCTAAGTGTTATTAAAGGCAGACTCATCTTACCATATTAGTGTTATTGTGCCGACTTGGCCCTCCTATCTATACACTGCCATCATGAATCTACTCTTTAGGTGAGACACCATGGGCTACGAGGGTAGAACATAGGAGCATCATGGGAGCCTGATCCTGCACTTCAAAAGTGCACTTGGAAGAACTTAGTTATAAAAGTACGGATAGAGTGAGTTCTGTGAGCCTTATGAGCAAAGACCATAGTTACTTTGAATAGGCATCTTCTATGAATTAAAGTTTTAAATCCTTTGCAATAGTGGTGATTTTACTTTTGGCCATTATAGGATATAGGATCACTCCCACCTGAAGGATGCACCCTCTTTTTCACTAGCAGAGATACCCATTCATCGACCTCCTTCACCCTTTGAGTCACCAATATATGATGTCTTTATGGATAATTGTCCCTAGCAATTCAAATATAGGTCCCTTCAAATACTCGTATGGAAAATTTCCCGTGCAACTCTCACACCTTCAATATTTGGAATTCAAATTCTGAAGACAAGAATAGATGGATTCTACTCACATAGGCACTTTTAGAAAATCTTGACACCCACGATTTTGTTTTTAGAAGATGCGACCAAAATTATTCATGCAGGAAGGCTATAGGACCAATGTTTAGAATCTTCTCACACTGCCACCTTTCTCCTTTCCACCATTTCCAATTCGTACATGTCTGCTTGTGTCTCCTTTAAATCCCATTGAAAAAGTGGTTCTCCCAGGGACGAGAGTGACGTGTTCATTTTAGCAACTTGGTGATGTTATGATTATAATGCTCCTCCCTTCATGATTCCACTCACTTGGCATATTATTGGCCCAATTCCACTCAAACATGACAAACTACCACCTCACTACATCTCTTCCTAGCTGTAGGTTCATCATTATTTCATGCCACTTCTGTTGGTGAACACAAACGAATGGTGCAGGAAACAACCAACAAAGAGTTGCCTGAGTGGCATCATGGACCATGGACCTCGCACAGATGATGGTCTTCGATAGGAAAATTGGTCCATTCCACCCAATTTCATCATCACTAGGTGCCTGCTCAATTGACATTATATGTGATCTTTGATTCATGTTAGTGAACATCATCATCCTCAACAAAGTCAAACAATATTTTACCAAATCGGTCGATCATGCCAATAGAAGCTTCATTGTTCCTTTCCCTCGACGTTCTTGATCATCTTGTTTTTCAGGCTTTGTCATTTT